>VZTF01006247.1:1012038-1145280 GCA_013397755.1 Cnemophilus loriae | reverse complement strand
TCGATATAAAGAGTTTATGTAGTTCCAGCATGGTCTAACAGAAAGAGAAAACCACACTGTCATAGTTGCTTAAACTATATGTTTGCCTTCCAACATAGTCTTTCTTGCATCCATACTCATGCCTGCAGGGTATGAGCTTTTAGACCTAACAGGCAGGAAATTGTGAAAAACCATTACAACTTCTCAGAGCATTCCAGAAACATTACGAAGCATAAAGTCTCTACAGCAGTGAGGGCACACTAAGCAAGGATACTGGTTACAGACACCTCAATGACATAAGTTTCTGCTGGCCAGCTTATGTGTGCTGATAGCAAGAGCAAATAAACACCTCAGGTTCTCACTTCTTGTTTTCAGAAGAACAATAGGAAAATATATTCAGCTTGTAGTGACATAAGACAGTTCAGGAAAATTCTGATTTCTTCCCAGTCTTGGCAAGCATTTGGTTAAAAGATTATATATCTGGACAACATTACTTATTGTACAAAATTGTGCCAGAAAAAATCAGTTTCTATGGTTCTTGAAAAATACCAAACCTTTAGGAAGAGATTTATTTTATTCAAAAGTCTTCAAATGGAAGCAGCTATCTCCTCAGTTATATATATTTTTTGTTTGTCTTTTCCATTGCAGCATCTGAGTTTTCCTGTGAGACACACAAAGCCCTTAGCTCACAGATCTGTCCTGTGCCTTCTTACATTCTATAAAGGTGTCTACAAGTCTCTATCGATTTGTACAAGAATTGCAGAACAACAGCGCTATGGAAACACAGCTTTCATGAACTGACTCTTACCCCCATTCCCCAACCCCCTGTGCTGCTCCAGGAGGTGGGAAGAAGTAGAAGAGTGAATGGAAGAGCAAAGTTGAGCCTGGAAAAAGGAGGGCTGGGAGAAAGGAAGGGGCGTGCTCTATGGTGGATCAGGCACAGCCCCTTCCCCTTGAAGGCACTGCAGCCCATGAAGAACCCACACAAGAGAAGAACAGAACATGAAGAATGGAGCACCAGAGGGAAACCTTTATGTCCTGGCTGCAGCCACACTGCCTGCTGTCTCACTGAAAGTACTGAGTGCGACTTGCAGCAAGAACAAGCGGGGAGAGGGTGGTGTCTGGACTGAAGCTGAGCCTGGGAAAGGAGGAGGAAAAGTGGTTTACCCTTAGTGTGTAAATGTTTGATTCTGGGTTTTTTAGTTAGTTTGTTTGTTTGTTTTTTTCTTTTTCCATTTTGTTTTGTTTCCCACTACATGAATCAGTAATTAAATATTTATTTTAATTGGCAATAAGTTAAGTAAATTGTTCCAAGTCAAATCTGGTTTGTCTGCAGCAGTAACTGTAATCTCCCGAATCTCTCCTTCTTTATCTTGTTCCTGTTCTTCCTATTTCCCCCCCCATCCTGATTAGGGGGAAGTAAGCGAGCAGCTGCGTGGGCCTTTGGCTGCCAGCCAGTGCCAATGCACCACAGAGTAAAATTTTATTTTAAAGCAGCTATCATTTAAAAAGCAGATGTGAAAAACTTTATATTTTCACCCTTGCTGAAACAAATTCAGCTATAAAGCACAAAGTAAATGGCACTCTGACTGGGGAAAAAGTATCTTTCCTTGGCTACTTACCCTAATCAAAGTATTCTTACTAATGATAAAAAACAGAAGTAAATGAACCAATCTAATAAATCTTTACATGATGGAGGAGAAGTGAGACAAAACACAAATGAAATTTACTGAGATCCAGCTTCTCATGAGCAAACAGCTACTAGGCTGCACAAAAGCACTTATAAAGCCCCAGGTTTTTTTAGACAGACTGTGAAAAAGCCTTCAGGTTCAATAACATACTAATGGGATACAGGAAATAATGAGAACAGGAAGCACTGCAAGTATATCACCAGTTACTAATTTAATTATGAGCAGCTGGAAGACAGGCATTACCATAAGTAGCCACAACATAAACATTGCATATACATATTTGTATACCCGTGACACAGACAAAGTACAGCACTTTGCTGTGCAGCTTAACCCTCCCGTCAGTCTTCACTGCTACAAGTAAAAGAAATCTGGGTTTTGCTATGAAAAATACTACCATTGTCCACATCTCTTTTATGAACAATTCTTATCGTAAATAAGTCTTCCATATTGTATCACTCTCTGAGGACCTGGATGACTCAAGTTATAAGAGGAAAGATTGTCGTCAGAAAGAACAAAAGAATAGCTCATAAGATCAGTGACGATGGTACTTCCCTTAGGATGCTGATGTTTTTAATTTTCCTTCAGTTTTCAGAGCTGAGCTTCTTAATTTTCATTAGTACAGTAGAATAGTGGAGTTTCGTGCAGTTTCCGTTCTCATTGTATCTTCACTGGATGGTGATTTTTTTTTTTAGTGAGGATGATGAAACACTGGAACAGGTTTCCTAGAGAGGTGGTAGATGCCACATCCCTGGAAATATTCAAGGTCAGACTGGTCAGGGCTCCGGGAAACCTGGGTGAGTTGAAGATGTTCCTGCTCATTGCAGGGGAATTAAGACTAGATGAAATTTAAACATCCTTTCTAACCCAAACCATTCTATGACTGTATGAAATAGCGCACGAAATCCTCCCTTTCTCTCAATGTGTTGTTTCTGCTTGCTGTATGTTCACAGTTCTACTCCCTATATTACAGCTCATGTTCACAGTATTGTAGTACAGACTCAATATGAGAAATAGTGCTCCAAGCTAAAAGGATGTATATAACCCCCTTTGACTGGAAGATAGCCTTCACAGACTGAAATTCTGAGGACAAAGAGCACACAGATGATAGGGAAACTGTCTCCATCATTGCTTGTCCAAGATGCCAAGCAGCAAGTTATAAATGCTAGGGAACTATGAAACATATGCCTAGACCCTAACCCCTCCAGGAGTTCTGTATTAACCTAATACTGAAATCATGCAGAGTCCTATGCACAGATGGATACCTTTCTTAACAGAACCAAGACCTTATGTTTTTCTGCCTACATTATTTTCACAGACTACTTTCCCTCCAATAATTATTGCATCTTAAAATCTTTACCATCTACCATTCGTCTAAACTAAGAATTAGTCTGATTGCATTTTTACATTACATTCATTTACAACAACAGGCCTATTGCCAACAGCTAAAGTGATCTTTAACGATAAGGTTTGTGGAAGAGACGGTCTTTAAGGTTATTCTTTTTTCTCAGCGCAGAAGTCAAATTGTCCTCACACTTGCTTTTTAATATCCCAATGAAAGAATTACTATTAATTATGAGATGCAGTGATAGAAACAATGTAAAATGTAAATGTGTAATACAAATCATCGTTATCCATAGATCAAACCCTTGGTCAAGATTTATGTTAATCAATAGATGTGCTTTATATAGTACTTCCCAGTGTAAAATTGAGCATATTGCTATACATCACACTCTTTGCTAATTACAGGGTTTTTAAAGTTTTCTTCTAAGGAATTCATCTCTGCAGAATGCTAACTTTATCACTTTGGTATCCATTAGTGCTGCCATTTCTCATGTATCATGCTGCTGTCCTAAGCCAAAATTCTTTGCAGCACTTATGAGGCAGATAGACAAAATCAGTTCAGGTTAGAACTGTTACTAGTCATTTGCCTGATAGGTTATCTGTCGTCCTTGTTGATTTTTTTGCTCAAATTGGATTAAAATATTAAATTCAAGAGCCAATCCTGGCTGCATTTTTCTTATCATTGTATGCAAGTTTAAACTTACCTTTTAAAATATAGGAAGCAATTAACTCCCTTTTCAAATGTGAAAATGACAGAGACAAAGCATGGTATATTCTTTTTTATAACATCAGCATAAAGAGTCTGTTACTTGGGGATTTTTCCTTTTTGTCTTCTCTAAGATTGAACTTTGGTGGTAAACAGAAAATACCTGTCACTAGGAGCTTGTCAAGCAGATTTAACTGTCTGTATAAAGAACTAAAAGGAGATGATGACATGAAAGGAATATAGCAAAAGTCTACAAACTTATGAGGGGCATAGTGGGCATGGAGGAACTGTTCAGCTGTTTATTCTCTGTTCCATTGTTCAGACTCGTGACCTCCATTTGAAGCTACTGGAATACCGATTCAGATTAATCAAGTGCAACTGATTCCCCACATCATAGCGAGCAGGTCTGCAGTACTCTGTGACAAAGAATGCTGTGGATAAAAAAACTATGTAAGCTTAAGGGGAGACTGAACAAGTGTTTGAGACAAACTGAAGCCAAGTTTAGGATGGCAAAGTGTTGCCTGTCCCATTTTAGCTGTACATTTTCCAAATTTATGAAGCAAACACAAACACAATGCAAAGTCAATTGTCTAGGTTTAAGTGCATTTCAAATAAATGTTCATTATATCAGAACTTCTTTAGCAATATCTGTTGTTATATAATTTAAACATGGTATTTATTAGTTCTTTTTACTCTGAAATATAGTGAGTAGATACATATGACCTTTAAAAACATAAATGCTCTCAGACTGTGCCAGATGACTTATCTTAAAAAAATTATACTTTCCATGTTTAGTATACTGACACTATTACCATAATTTGTAGTTGACTACTTTCCCTTTGAAACCTGTGACTGATTTACTATCTAATAGTTCTAAGGGAAACTCTTATCAAAGGTTAAAAAAGGTAACCTTTCAAATCTGTAATTTTAAGGTTTTATTTCCGAAGGTGAATCACCCGTTGCTGCGTCATCATCCTTTGAATCATTTCCAGCTGTAAAAATGTTCATGTGGTCACCTTAACTGATTTGGAGGTCAAATTTGTTTTCCGTTTCCACCTTCCACTTTTCCACTATCCATTAATATTATTAACTGTAAATTTCATTATTTTCCGCATTGTGCTTTCTGAAATGTGTAAGTATAACACTCAGGGGTTTTTTTTTAATTTGGTAATAAATACTTGAAACATATTTATGTTACTTAATTCAAATTAATTAGTCAGGTTCCTTAAATTTTTCTCTTCAGGTTATTTCATTCACTTTGGTCTACTCCCTTGTCACCAGTTCTTATCCTGTCTTTTCTCATTGGTAGTGTTCTGTAGAACGGCCAGATAAAAGCTTTTTGCACTGTTGAAACAAGACCTCTTTTTACCACATCTGAGCTTGTTTGACTCAGAATAGGGCTAGCCCATGTAATCATATAACCAGCACAACATAAGTGAACTTTATAGCCTCACCCCAGGTCTGTTTTGCTTTCCTTTTTATATACCTGTGACCTAGTTCATACCTTTTCTATTACCTCTTTGCTGTAAGATTATTCTTTGTTCCATATCCAGATTCATACACTAATGATTTCCTTCTGTTTCTTAGCATGTAAAATTTTATGTCCTGGGTTTCATTTTCCTCTGGATTCCATAAGCTCTTTGTTTTGTAAAATTCTTAACGAAACCATGAAAAGTAAAGATATGGCAAAGGTCATAGTAATATTTTTCCTGACACTTTTTATTCATGATTAGTGAGGCATAATTAGCACAATGTCATAAAATTATCAAGATACCTATGATCAGAATGAGCTGGGTATTTAATACATCCTAAATATAATCCTCAGGTGCTTGAAACAGCAAGAACTAGGGCTTTTGATAACCATGCCAACAGCCAAGGGACAGATTTCTTGCTATTATCTACAAATCCTAGCCTGCATTAGAATATGAAAGTGGACTAAAGGATTATATGCTTGCTATCCACAGAAGTATTCTTATCACAAGCAATTTATACTGTACTGTTCTCCAAATCGCTTCATGCGTGGCACTTTCTGGGCTCAGAGTTGTTATTATTGTATTTCATGACCAGACTGTGATTTGTAGAAAAATGTAGCCCATCAAACAGTGTCAGATGTGTCAAAAAATTGATTTCCTGGAATTTTAGAAGGGTAGAGAGGCCTACTTGTGTTCTGTTAAATACTGCAACTTCTGTCTGAGAGGCTGGAAAAGATAGGACATGCATGAGACACAGCAGAAGCCACTAATTACAGTCAGTAGACGTTTCACAAGTAGATTATGCAGTAAAGGGGGTAAAGTTGCAGAATATGTTGTTTTTGGCCTCAGATCAAGGAAAATTAATTGGGTGACACACTCATAGGGGAAGTATCGATGAAGATACAGATGTGAATCCTAGGTTTTGGTGCACTCAGGGTACTGAACCAAAATTAAAAACTATTGGGGAAAAAATGGTTTCTATACATCTTGCAATATAATATTTGACATTGTTGCAATAAAACATTGGGGTGTATTCTGACAGATTAAAAAAAAAAAGATAGACAATAATTTATTAGTTCAGGCTAGCTATATACAGAAAACTATACACAATCCCCAAAACAGTACTTATTAAATAAGCAGAAAATTCTTCTACTGAGAGGAAAAAACCCTATTTACTTGCTTATTTATTTATTTGGCATTTTACTTATACACTTTCAGAATTTCTTCTGATACTGATAGAGAATATCTTAGTTCTGTGTTTATTGATAACTTCTGAGTGATTAGAGAAATCACATAGGGTTTTCCCCTATGTGAAATATTGATAATGATATTTCAGTCTTCTTGGAATTGTCACTTCTTCAATCCCTGGTAAAATGTCAATCCACAGACTACACTCAAAGAGATAGAGACACTGTGTCCTGCCCGCAGCATAGATTCACATTTGTCTGTGTCAAACCCTTCTGTTAGCTTTGAGAATAAATCATTTTCTGGCTGATCCATTTCCAGTGACTACTTCCATACAGCTCCAAATATCTTCTGAGAATACTTTGCAGCTGCTTTCAACTGCGGTGTTTGTGCCGAGCTGCCAAATCTTGCTTTCCATATAGGCACTAAAGTAAGCTAAAATACATGTTTTCTCCTGTCCTCTGAGTTCTTTTTAGAGAGCCAAAGTGAAACAGTGATGGATTTGGATACCAAATCATTATAACCAATCTACTGATGTACCAGATCAGTATAGTTTCATATTACATATGTATATAACTTCATGTTATATTCCAGAATGCCATTACACTAACAACTACAATTTTTGCATATGTGTCATCTATAATTCATTGCAAAGAAAGTATCTGTCACAAACTTAGTAGGACAAAAGGATGAAAAATAGAATATGGTCACACTGACTGGACAGTCTATTTATCTGAACTATTTTTAGCTGCCAAAATTTTCTAAGCAATGGAAAGGATCACATTTTCAGACGCTGACAAAGATTACCCCTTTTCACTGGCTGCTCTTTCTCAGCAGCATCTTTTGCTCTATAGGTGTCAGGGGTAAATAGCAAAACATTCCAACCAAAATATTTTATATACACCACACAACTCTGTATGATACAGCAGCCTTTCTCTTTCTTTCTTTACGTTCTCTACAGTAGACTGCAAACTATAGAATTTCTACAAAAAACCTAAGGATGTCCTTTCTTTAAGCGGTTTTAAGAGGGTGATAAGCATTTAATAGGTCCTGGACATGATTCTGATCTCTTTTTTCCCCTCAGTAATATATTCTGGAGTGACCTAAGTTAAGATAGAGAGAAATATAAATTGAGGTAAGAATCCGCACAACTGGCAATATCCTTTTCCCTAGGATCATGCACACGATGTAGTGTAGCTGACAAGTAAGTATTATGTTACAATAGTGCAGGTAGACAACTGAGCTTTAACTGGCAAAAAGGTTCATGGTTAAAAAAGCATTGTGATGCTTCGTTTCTAGTATAAGAAATTAATTTTTTAAGTGGAACTTCGCTGCAATGAAGCATGGAGCTTCGAGTGTACATGTATATATATGCATATACATATAATCCCACAAAACAGGTTTGTCCAAAAGTGTCAGTAATAGGTCAGCTGGTTCACCCCATTAGTATGGAAATATTAGCTAGTCTATTCCTATTTTCTTTAAAGAAATATTATAGTCCATGGAGTGACTCACTTCCCTTGTAGAAGACAAGTAAAAATACGTTCATTGATATAAAAAAGTGATTTAACAAAGTTTGATAGGAAATGAAACCGTGGTTGATCAAGATTCAGTGGAAAGGTACACTTGATTATTTACCTCATAGAGGAGAGGGTGAGACAAAACTGTCAGAGAAACACCCCACACACACTGAGTCAGGAGGTTCAGAAATGTCCCTTTGTGTCTAAATTCCATCTCAGATAAGAGTCTACATGCAGCTTAGTCCCAGACATGGTCGACATTTGTGTCTAAAAAAACATATTCACAATCAATCTCCCACATCACTCACCTAAACTTCAAAGTTTAGCATGCTGTTAGTCACTTACTGTTGCAGCGAGAAATCTCTCAGTCTTAAGGAGTAGTCTTGAGAGGTGTCTCTGCTCAAGAGGAGATCCTGGTGTGCAGAAAAGCTCTGTGCTGTCCACCGTTTATAAAGATGATAATGTCTTTTCTTGGGTACTGGACTGGATCTCCCAAAGAAGTTGTGGATGCCCCATTCCTGGAAGCGTGCGAGGCCAGGCTGGAGGCGCCATTGAGCAACCTGGTCTAGTGGGAGGTGTCGCTGCCCACAACAGGGGGTTGGAACTAGATGAACTTTAAGGTCCCTTCCAGCTCAAATCACCCTTTGATTCTATGATTCTGTGATTGAATTATAGCCATATGTGACTACCAGAAAGATGTCTGGGTCCCCATTCCACACAGCTCTTGGCTACCACGTTGCCATTCATCTCCCAAAATATGTTGCTAATTCACCTCCCAAAGTCCAGAGTAACCTGGATGCAACATGTCAGCTCCCACTGGTGACATGGCTGAAGTGAGGAGAGGAGCAAGCGGCTAAACAATGCCGCAGTGATTGCAGTGATAGAAGTCATGCAGTTTCTCTAGGAGATGTGTTCTAATGCTCAACTATTTTTGTAGCTAAGAAAGCCGTAAAATATCCTGACATAAATGGTGCTCACTTCTTAACCTATTTACAGGTGACTTGGAGAAAACAGCTTATTACCTTACTCTTGGCAGGTATATTCTATATATAAAGGCTATTATTTGATCATTCTTTCTCCTTTTTGTCTAGATAAAATAACCCAATTTCTTCAAAAACTTAGCCAATTATTCCCTGTCCTCATTTCATGCAGCTGATTATTTCCACCTTGCAAATGTCCTTGTAGAATTGCATCTCTTTTTCTGAAGGTTTCTCCATTTTCTCAAAATTATTCTGAATCCAACTTCAATGTGCTTGCAGATTCCAAAAGGTTGATGTCATCTGTAAATTTAATCAGTGTACTTGCCATTCCATCAGCCAAGCTGTTAATAAAATTGCTGAGCATTACTAGAGCCATCATAGGCTCCCTTAGAATTCTGCTCAGTCCATTCCTCAAGATTCACAGTAAACCTTTAATAACTGTTCTTTTTGTACTGCTTTACAATCAAGTTTTTGCTCACCTGATAGGAATCCTATGGGGAAAATATTGTAGGCCATATCAAAAGAATTGCAAAAATCAAGCTATATGGTGTCTCCTACTTCTCACCTGCAATTGCTATATTTTCTAGCCTAGAAAATAGCCAGAGTGAGAATAGTTCTTGATGAAGGAAAGTTGGTGGCTGCTCATTCACCTGGTCATCCTTGGAATGATTAAAAATTGTGATTATTTTGTGATCTGCAGTCATAGGTACAATATAATGAACCAAAATATTGTCATACTAAATATATTCGTATATGTTGGCATTTTAACTTATAACGTCTTCTAACTAAATATACAGCTTCCAAGTATATATTTCAATAATACACTTCCAATACAACAGCTCTCCCACTCCTTTTAAAAAAAAAAATTCCTTTTAATGATATACATTACAAATATCTTTTCCAGTTTCTGCAGTCTTGCTAATCTTCCACATTTCTTTAGGTAACCATTAAACGTCATCTTATAAAGTAGCCTGTCTACACAATACGTCATATTTGACTCTTAAAAGCATGTTGTTATAATTCTGTAATTAGAATTTATACTGCCAGAATTATAAATGCAGCAAATTCACTTAGCTTCCACATCATGTCATTGTATGTCATTATATTTTCTTTGTTGGCCTGTGTATAAACCAGAGAAATAAAAAAAATAAATAAATTCACTCGTATAATTAATAGGACATATTTTTAATGTAGGCAGAATATTCAAAGGTTCTTTTCAAAATGTGCTCTAGCAACATTAAAGCCTGTTTTGGAAAATCACAAGGTTTTTCAAGGGCATGTTACCCCAGAAAATGTTAAATGTGGTTTGTTGGTTAAAACGTGTTCATTTTTTCTTAAACGGAGAAGTTTACATTTATTTATGTGTGATTTTTAGAGAATCAGTGTAAAAATGATATAAAAATATATTATAATGTAATAGAAATGTTTATAATGTTATATAATGTTGTTGATGCACTGTTTCCAAGACTAAGAATAGATGCATTTCCTCAGAAATTACTTATAGGACTTGACTGTTTTTCACTTCGATAATGTAACTTCTTCAGACTGGATGGAAGTTGCTGAATCAGTTTGTTTAAGTCCTTCATTTGAGATGGGGCAGGGAGGAAAAGGGTAAGACTAATATGGGAATTCTTTACATTATGGTTTAATAAGTCTATTTTGTGCAATAAGTGACTAACCAAGCAAACAGTAGATAGTATTTCACATAAATGGGGATTTATGTAATGTACTTTACAAGAAAGGAGATAATTGGAATATTACATTCAGATTTATGCCAAATAGTCATACTGCATAAAACAATAAATATTAATTTTAAGAAAGAAATTTAAGAAAAATGTCATTCATCACATTTTCAAAGATTTTTCAACAAATTTCACCACTGTGGGGAGAAAATTTGTGTGGCCAGAGCTCAATTAGACTTCAAGCTGGTCAGAACTGTAAAGAGCAACAAAAAGGGCTTTTTAAAAATAAGTTAACAGCAAAAGATCACAAATTGAATTGATCTGTTATTTTATGAGGTCAGTTACCTCACAAATAAAGACATAGACCAAGTAGAGAAGTTTAATTTCCTCTTTACCTTTGGCTTAACACCAGTGATGGGCCCTGGGACCCTGGAAGCCCGGTGCTGGAAGACCATGACTGAGGGAACAATGCACTCCCAGCCACTTCTGAAGTTGTCTGAGATTTGCTGCTCCAGCTGTATGCATATAAATCTACAGAGCCCAATGGGAGTCCTCCCAGGGTACCGAAAGGGCTGGTTAATGTCATCATGAGGCCTCTTGTCATTATTTTTCAATAGTCTTGGGACTCTGGAAGGGTCTCTGTTGGCTGGTAGCTGGGAAATGATGTCCCAGTTTTAAGAAGGAAGACTGTGGTAATTACAGGCCTATCAGTCTCACTTCAGTGTCTGGTAAAATTATGGAGAGGGTTATTCTGAGAATTAAAAAACGCTTGAGAAACAACACAGTAATTGGTCACAGACAGCATGAGGGGAAAGCCCTGCTTAACCTATTTAGTTTCCTTTTAGGACAAAGTCAGCCATTTAGTTGACCAAGGGAAGCCAGTAGATGTGTTCTGGAGGTTTTATTTTAACAGAGCTTTTGATGCTGTCTCTCACAACATGCTTATGCTTCCAGGCAAGATGTCCAGCTCGCAACTAGACAAGTCTGTAGCATGTTGGGTGAGCAGTTGGCCAATGGGGTCGGGCTCAAAGGGTTATAGCAAATAATGCTGCATCAGGCTGGCAGCCAGTTACCAAAGTGGTTCCCCAGGGCTGAGTTTTAGGGCTAGTGCTCTTCGAAGTTTTTGTAAGTGACCTGGACACAGGAACTGAATATACAGTACGTAGGTTTGCTGATGATACTAAGTTTGGGGGATCTGTAGAATCCCTCATGGATAGTGAGGTCTTTGAGAGAGATCTGGGTACACTAGAGAGCTAAGTCACCACCAAACATATGAAATTTAACAAGAGCAAGTACTGGATTTTCCACCTGGAATAAACTAATTTTAATTATATGTACAAATTTTAGGATCAGAGGCTGAAGAACAGCCCTGGAGAAAAAAATCTGGGGTTTTCAGTGGATGGCAAATTCAGTAGTAGTCAGCTGTGTGCTCTGTCAGCCAAAAAGCCAACCACATCCAGGAATACGTAAAGCAAAACATTTCCAGCCAGTTGAGGGAGGTGGTTGTTCCACTCCGCTCTGTGCTGGTGCGGCCTCTCCTCGAGTACTGAGTGCAGTTTTGTAGCACCTCAAAACAGGAAGGAAACCAACCTATTAGAGTGTGTCTAGAGGAGGGAGACCAGGACAATGAAAGGCCTTGAAGTCAAGACTTATGAGGAGCAGCTGAATTCACTCATTTTTGTTCAGCTTGGAGAAGAGAAAGCTGAGGGGGGACTTCATTGCAGTCTACAGCTTCCTCCCCCTGGTGACCAGCAGTAGTATATGGGGAAATTAAATGAAGCTGCTTCAGGACAAGTGCTGATTGGACATTAGGAAAAAGTTCTTCACCTTCCCTGAGAGGGTCAGTCACTGGAACAGGGTCTCCAGAGTCACAGTTCAAGGAGCATCTGGATGATGCTCTTAGTCATAGGGTTTACTTTTAGGTAGCAATGCAAGGAGCAGGAATTTGGACTCAATGATCCTTCTGAGTCACTTTCAGGTTTAGATGATATTGACTGATAAAATTTGCAAATTTTTTAGCGACAGTCTGGGATCGCAATATCATTTATAATAAAAGAAAATAAAAAACTCATTGTGCATAATGTATATTCCGTAAGTCAGCTTATTGATAAGGTCCCCAGTTTCATTACATGTAGCACTGCTTGCACTCCGAAAGTCTAACACAAGGGCATGATTTGCTTCTTTGACTTTCCACCTCTCAGGAATTCGCAACAATATATAACCTTCCAAATTGCCTCAGTATTTCCTGTCTTCATCTTAACTCTACACCAAAATGAGTTCTGTAATTGGATTTTCACTGGTGTCATACTTTCCCTTTCCCTTTCCCTTTCCCTTTCCCTTTCCCTTTCCAATTTCCTTAATCATGTCGTGGTTTAACCCTAGCCACCAACCAACCAAGCTGCACACAGCCACTCATTCACTCTACCACCAATGGGCTCAGGGAGAGAATTGGAAGGGTAAAAGCTGGAAAACTCATGGTTTGAGATAAAGACCATTTAATTGGGAAAGGAAAAGCAGTGCAAACAAGTAAAGTGAATCAGGGAATTCAGTCACTGCTTCCCAGAGGCAGGCAGGTGTTCAGCCATCTCCAGGAGAGCAGGGCCCCCTCACACATAACAGTGACTTGGGAAGACAAAAACCATCATACCAAAAGTCTCCCTCTTCCTCCTCCTTTCCCCCACTTTATATACAGAGCGTGATGTCATATGGTCTGGAATATCCTTTTGATCAGTTTGAGCCACCTGTCCTGGCTGTGTCTCCTCCCAAACTCCAGTGTGTTCCTAGCCTCCTCATCAGCATGGCAGTCAGAGAAGAAGAAAAGGCCTTGTCTCTGTCTAAGCCCTGCTCACCAATAGCAAAACATCTCTGTATTACCAACCCTGTGTTTAGTATAAATACAAAACCTAGCCCCATACCAGTTATTGGGAAGAAAATTAACTATATGCAGAGAAACTGCAAAAAAAAAAAAAAGCGCTATTGGATGGCCTGCTTTTTAGTAAAAATTGGACATTTATATGCTAAACCCCTCAGAGACCCTCACTGTAGATTTGAGACCAGAACCAGCCCCTGATTACAGGCACAGGGAAAAGGATTAACTGAAGAGGTGAAAATCTCCGCACTGGTCTGTGGCAAGTAACAGAATGTCTGAAAAAATGCAGTGGGTGTGAGTCATGATGGATAGAACCCTATATATTTTCTGCATGACATCAACTTTGCATTGTAACCTAAATTAGGTTAGATAAGAAAGTTGGATTATTTCAAATTCTCAGTCACTCCATTGCTCATTAAGGAAGCAGCTAGTTACATCCTCATTCTCAGAAAAACTTGATTTTTTGGTCAGTATAATTCTTGATTGTTTACTTATATTGAGAGATTTTTATGAACCAGAGCTCTCTGGTTTTTTAATGTTCAAGCAGGTTATAAAACCTTTCTTAGTCATATGAAAGCTATCTTCTAGACTAACACAGAAACAAAAATTCAAAGTCTTACTTTCCCATTTTCTTGAATAATACAAATATAGTCTTGGTAACTTAAATCATGCCCGTGAATTGATTCTTCAAGATTTTCTTCCTGCTCCTTAACCGGTTTTATTTTTTTGGGCACCAGCCCCTTTTAATAGTATATTTCTTCTTATTATGAGAAAACACAAAGACTTATGAAGTCTGAGACACTAAGTGCTCAAGATTTCCCATACATGCTAAACTCTTTGCAAACAGCAAATATTAATATGATTGTTAAATCTAAGGAATCTCTTCAGGCATTCTGACATGCTCTAAAATTAAAGATATGGAGAAAATAACGAAAGACTGAGGACTACAATGACTGGAATAAACTGCGATGAAAAGCATTTTGCAAATGAGCTGACTCAGTCAGGCAACTCTGCTTACATAGGGTTATTCATTTTGAGCCAAAGTATCATAATGTGTTTGAAAAATAATGCGCTAGATTTAAAAAGTAACATTTTAAGCACTTTATAACTAAACATAGAGGATAGCTTGTGGATAGTAAATCATAAAGGACTAATTCTGTCATGTCTCACAGGGCATCTATTTGAGGCATTGAATATGCTCTTTATTATGCTCTTCAGGAGCCAGTACAAAAAAAAAAAAAAGTCTAGAGTCACAAGGGATCCTATTCAGCCCCTTCCCACTCGTCAAAATATGTCATTGTCTGAGCATCACTGCAAATCCATTATTACTATGCACTTCACAGAACAACTACCTGAAAATTAAAGTGTGGACTGTACTATACAGAGATATTTGTTATTTCCAAAGCTGAATGATCTTTTTCTGTTCAATAATTCCTAACTTAAAAAAAAAAATTAAAAAAAAGAAACAACTAAAATAGTAAAAAAATATTAATTTTCCTGATTTTTTTTTAAAAAACTAGTATTTTAATACATGTATTTATATTTGTTCTTGTCTGCTGCTGCTTAGATTCCAGTTTTAGTATAACTTTATTATGTAAAAAAAACCTATTGCATAAAATCTATTTCACACACTTGCAAAATCACAGAATCTTTGAGACTGCAAGGAACCTCTGGAGATTCTCTAGTCCAAAAACACTGCTTAAACAGTTGGCTCCAGCAGGTTATCCAGGGCTGTGTCCAGTCTTGGTTTTAGTATCTCTTAAGTGTAGACACTCCACAAATTCTCTGGGTGGTTTGTCACAGAGTTTGACCACTCCTACAATTAAAAAAAAAGTATTTTCTTGTGTTTAGACTGAATTCCATGTGTTTTAATTTGTGCCCATTGATGAGATCCTGGCAAGCCTTCTCCAGGCTTAGCAGGTCCAGCTTTCCCAGCCTATATTCAACTCAAAAATGCTTCAGTCCCTTCATCATTTTAATACTCTTTTGACGGATTTATTCCAGTTGATCCATGTGTCTCTTACACTGGGAAGTCCAGGCATGGACCAAAACCTCCAGATGTGTCTCAACAGTGCTGAGCAGAGGAGGAGGATCACATCTCTCAGCCTTCAGGCACAGCTTACCCTCATGCAGCCCAGCATGCTTTTGACCTTCTTTGCCGTGAAAGGCGCATTGCTGGCTCGTGGTCAGCTAGTTGTTTAGCAGGACATTCAAGTCCTTTTCTGCAGACCTACTTTCCAGCCAGTTAGCCTCTAATCTGCATCAGTGCCTGGGGTTATTCCTCTGCAGTATTAGAACTTTATGTTTTCCTTTGTTGAATTTTGTGAGATTACTGTCAGCCCAATTTCCCAGCCTACCCAGGCTGATCTGTCTTGTGCATCAATTGTATTTCCCAATTTTGTAACATCTGCAAACCTGCTGAGGGTGCACTTGGTCAAGACTTCTAGGTAATTCAGCAAGATGTTAAACAGTATTTCTCTCATTATCAACACATGGACTGGTGACTTGCCTCCAGATGGAGTTTGTGTGACTAATCACAACCTTCTGGACCAAGCTAGTTCTCAGTCCAGTCTCTAATGGGGACAGTGTCAAAAGTCTCACTAAAATTTAATAAAAAAAATTAGATTATACTGTAGTTCTTGGATATGTGAAAACCTGTGATTATAAATATAAATATGTTGGGCTATCATGCCATCTGAAGTCATACTGAAAAGGAAAAAAAAAAACACCAGGATATGCTTAAACCAGCTTTAAATAGCTTCTTTGACCAACTCTTCAAAAGCAATCCTAAAAAAGATTAGATTAAGCTAAGTTATGTCACATTTACATGAATTGGAAGTGACCGATAAGCACGGGTACTCACTAGGCAGTGATAATCACTCATCTGAGCTTATTTTACAAACTGTACGAGAATGTCTTCTAATATCTCAGACAAAACAAAAATGTTCTATGATGTGTTCTTTTTAAAAATCAGAAAATTAGATTTAGAGCAGTTATAATGTACATATCTGGGGAAATATTTGCATCTGATATTTCATATTATTGCCAAATCAGATTTTGCTGTAGATCTTCTTTAAATTCTGAAAGGTATGGTCCATTTCAGTGTGCTAGAAATCTAAAAAAATGAAATCTTTGGGACATGTTCTTTTCTCAGACACCATCTGTCAGTGAAGCTATTCATCCAGTATGAACGTTTTGAGTCTTTTGGGGGGTTGTTATGTTTTCTTTTGTTATCGTTGTGATTTCAGTACGCTTTGAATTAAACAATTCATTTTAAAATAAATGTCTGTTTCACCTGAATTTTTCATAACCATGTATCATGGAATGCACAGATTTTTTGATTCAATATTACTTCTCTTTTAGCAATCCTTGTTTACATGGGGTTATACTTTCAGCAGTTTTTATAAAACAATAACTTCCACAATTTTTGAGGAGGGATGCATTGAAACGTTATCTTGCTAAATAATTAAGTTTTGGTTGAAAGATAAAATGGGAATTTTAGTGAAAAGCAAACATTAGGAAAAGAGAACTTTTGACACAATCTGCTTAACTTCTGATGACTTAAATATTTAGTCTTATAGAATGGTAATCAGAAACAGCTCGTTTTTTACAGATATATATTTATATATTAATAAGATGTGCATGTGTATATTTGGTTTGGTATCTGTTGTAGAATAGTCCCAGTAGGCACCTAAGTACCACACAGCCACTCTCTCATGTCCACCCCCAGGGGGGATGGGGAAGAGAATCAGAAGGGTAAAAGTGCAAAAACTCTGGGGTTGAGATTAATATAGTTTAATCGGCAAAGCAAAAGTCACTCATGTAAGCAAAGGTGAATACGGAATTAATTCATCCCTTCCCATGGGCAGACAGGTGTTCAGCCATCTCCAGGAAAGCACGGCTCCATCATGTGTAACCCTGACTTGGGAAGAAAAACATCGTCATTTCAAATGTCCCTGCTTCCTCCTTCTTTTGACCAGCCTTTATTGCCAAGTAAGACATTATATGACATGGAATACCCCTTTGGTCAGTTTAGGTCACCTGTTAAGATGTGTTGCTTCCCAAATTCTTGTGTAGCCCCAGTTGCTTGCTTTTGGGTTCATGTGAGGAACAGAAAGGACTTTGATGCTGTGCAAGTACTGCTAAAACATCCCTGTGTTATCAACACGATTTTAGTCACAAACATAAAACAGTATTGTAAAAACTACTATGAAGAAAATTAAATCTATTTCACCAAAACCTGTACAGCATTCTAAATTACATTTGTTTTGTACCTCATTATTTGCTCTCTATTTTCACTATTTGACGATCACAGGAGATCAGAGTAGTTTGAATCAGTAGTAATAGTGACATGAGAGCACACATTATCTAAATTGTCCAATTTCTAAAAGCAGAAATGCTTCCTGACATTCTATGTTCGGTGTTCATCTGATAATTCTAATCCTTATTAATAATTATAAGGCAATCTACTGCAACGAATATTATGAAGAAAAAATCTTCCCCTTGGAGGAGAATTGAAAAACCCTCAAAAACATTGACATTGTCCTCTTCAAAGACAGCTTACTGAAATCATTATTTCTCCATCTGCAGCATGCGCAGAGAAGCCCATGCAGGAGCAGATTTTCTGGCAGAAACTGTGCTGCGTGGTAAAGATCCATATCGGAGCAGTCCATGAAGGACAGCATCCTGTGGGAGGAACCTGATGCTGGAGCAGGGAAAGGATGTGAGAAGGAAGGAGCGGCAGAGCGAAAGCATTATGAACTGACTGCAGCTCCATTTTCCATCCCCCTTGGCTTCATGATCAGGGGGAGGTAGAATAGTCAAGAGTGAAGCTGAACCCGCTAAAATAACAGGAGTAAAGGTGGGAGGGGAGAGGTAGGGCATTTTTATTTCTCACTGTCTTATTCTATTACAAATAGCTGTCAGTAAATTAAACTTTTTTCCCTGAGTTTAGTCTGTTTTGCCCATGACAGTAACTGGCAAATGATCTCCCTGTCTTTATCTCAACTCATGAGCTCTTTCCATCATATTTTCTCTCTGTGTCCTGTTGAAGGGTGTGAGAGTGAGAAAGCAGCTTGGTGGGCACCTGGCAGCCAGCTAAGGTCAACCTACCACGCACACTGAGGATCTATCCAGCTCTTATAACCGATGAGCAACACAGACATTTACCAAGATAAAGAGATAAAAACAGAACAATGTTGTTAATGTGTGCTAAATGAAAGGCCTTACTGAGTACAACTAGAAGGATGAACAGCAAAGATGCCTGTAGACCAGTCTGTCATAATTTACTTCATTTATACAGCTGTTCTGAATTTGAATGCAATGTTCACTAACCATATTCCTTAAATATCACATGCAGAAATTCTGACAGATAACAGCAAGATGGAACCTTTCCCCACACGGGTATTTTCTGCCTCCCAAATATATATGTAGCTGTGTTAAACACACCATCTTCTATTAAAACAGATGGTGTCCCCACTAATGATAAACGTAAAACTATATATATGTCAGATGCCAAATTAAATCTAATTTAGCTTAATTCAGTACTGTGTTCGCACTGCTCACTCTGAACCTATGGCATGGTTTTCTTTCGTTTAACTTCTTAGAAAATTTATCTCTTGTTTTCCTCAAGATCTATCAGAAGGAATACTTAATGAAGAAACTCCAGATAAATTACTTGAAGAATTTTATTCTTCTGGTTCAGTCCTCCCTTTCTCCCACTGTCAGGAGTGATAACATGTTCAAAAAGATTGTCTCCTCAGTTATGTGCAGCTGTTTTGATCATGCTCCAAGAATTGCATAAACATTTTATAACTGGATAAAAGTGATACTTTTAATTATATATTTAAGTAGAAAACACTGAATCGTGCCAATTTTATCTCCTTGTGTTTCAGGAATCTCAGTAATGCCTTAAGTCATTAGGAGAGTTAAGCAAAAAGAAGTTGTTTTCAATATGTATTATCCATGATACTGACAATTTAATTCAAACAAAGATAATGCAAAAAAAGCAGACCAAAACACAAACAACAACACTTGGAAGAAGCCAGAAAGTCAATGCTTTTAGACTGGTGCAAAATTAGGCATATCACCAAAAAACCAGTCAAGATGGACAAGAGCTACTACATTTACCTTAGATATCAATTGCACAGTGAAGAACAGACATTTTCTCATAGGACTAAAGTCACATAATGAGTTTTACTAGATACTACTTCTAGGTATAAATTATTATTTTTACTGGGAAAGTCTAGTTTTGTTTTTGAAGATAGATCACCTGTCTTCATCTCTGATGGTTTTCTGTCAACCTATAAATTCTAAAAAATGCTAGGAATGTAATTTCTTTTTATTTTAGTTCATTTGAAAACTAAATCAACCCAAAGAACACCAAAACCAAAAGCAAAGCAGACACATGTGAGAAGTCTGCTGATGAACCTAGGTAGTAAAACTAGTAATAAGACAAAAGCAGAATGCATAATGGTTGAGGGTCTCAACAAATGGTCAACCTGTTCTGAATTTTTATTTTCACTTGAGGAAATAGGACATATTGGACAAATGCCTGTCGTTACTGGTTTTGTCAGCTTCTCATCTGGTACCTCATTCTGGTCTCAAAGCCCTGCTCTTGCCTCGGCTCCACTGAATATCCAGTGCAGCACACTAGAGTCACTATCTACAGCTAGCAGATAGGCAGGTAGCCATCAGATGCTCTCTCTGCTCAAATGGCCATCTGTTTTCTCTGTTTCCAGATTCTGAAAAACACTTAACCTCATGTTTTCCTGCAGAAAACAGAAATGGTGGAATTGTTTGAAATGGGAGCTATGTTTCTCAAGAAGAGGATATGGAAAAAACATAAGAACAAAAAGAGGGGGCAAGACAAGAGGGGGCAAAATATGAAAGGCAAAATGACTATCCAAATGGGAACGGGTTCCAAGATCTCATGGGAACAGTAACATGATGTTTCTTTACATATTGATTTCTTCAGAATAATTTTAATGCAGATACTAGTCAAGACTTCAGACATAAAAGTCATTAAGTTTTTTATACAATACATGCAAAATATCTGAAAGACAACAATGCCCACAGGCAGAGCAGACAACAGAAAGGATGAAGAAAAAAAATCACAAATGCTTATGCTGTCCAATACTGGGCTCTGTTTCTGTATGAGCTCCATTGATTCACTGCTGTCTCTGCCCAATTTCATGGTTCATTGTCCTTGCTAAAGGAAGACTGGTTTCAACTTCATTGTCCTATACAAAAGAACAGTCCATCCTTCCAAAGATAACAAATGGCCATGAGGCCTCACTGTGAGTACAAACACTACAGACTCTTGCAGGTGCACTGTTGTGGAGCGATTCAAATCTGTTACAGTCGT
The DNA here is from genome assembly GCA_013397755.1 of Cnemophilus loriae. Lineage (NCBI taxonomy): Eukaryota > Metazoa > Chordata > Aves > Passeriformes > Corvidae > Cnemophilus > Cnemophilus loriae. Next base: position 1,124,489 of record VZTF01006247.1, on the reverse strand, counting down.
CCTCTAACGGGGTAGTCCTTAAATGTATATTTAGTATCGCTGTCAATCCTAGCTCTCTCCAGCAGATGATGAGCAGACTTAGCCTAAAAGCAAGACAACATTTTTATAGTTTCTCCTCTCTCTGTTTCTATTCTACCATTACATCTGCTACGCAGTATATATTTTGTGATAGAGAAATGATTGGTTTAGAGAAAGTGCAACATTTGGTTGGTTGAGATTGGGTCACCAAGGCATAACCATTATTATCATCATAAAACAAAAGAGAGTCAAGGACAGAGTGTTTGAAAGAGTTCCAGATATACCAGGCAGAAGTGAAGATCTTGGATTATTTTAAGAAATACAAGAAAATGGACAGAATATTGTAGCCTGGAAAGTCCCTTTTCCTCTCTCATTTGTAAAAAACCATAGAGGCAGCATTACAGAATTGAAGCATGGTTGGAAAGAGGAAATTAGAGCAGAACCTATAATGTACCTGTACAAGAGGTACATGAACCTGTCTCCAAATACACGTGTTCTTTCAATGAATAATCTGTTCCTTTCTGTGCAATTTGCATAGGACTTTGCAGCGTGACTAATCCGCTTTTGGAAGATATTCTGGTAGTTTTCTGTATCTTCAAAAAAATTCTCAGGCTGTAGAGGATAGTATCATGAATCCCACCTTCTCATCTGTCATCTAATATAATTAAATAAATTTTAACAAAATAAGTATCATATTATTACATGAACAGCAGAAAAAGCAAAAGAAATCAGAAGAGTAATGTCAGAGTTGCTTTTCTGAGGAGAGAAAAAATAAAATTCTTATTGGTAAAAATGGAACAGTTTTTCAATATCAGATTCTCATACTGAGGTATCATTTTTTACCATTTTACTCTATAAATTGTCATCAAATCTTTGGTGTGCTAAGATTACACAAAGTTACTCCAACCTAAAAAAATATATAGAATAATAAGGAGACTGCTTCTTCTTGACTTCTAAAGAAAACAAAAGTACAATGTTTTTAAACTCAGTGATGCTAGATGTTATCGCCTGGCAACAGCTTTACATGGAGAAAGCATTGTGTTTCATAGAATTCTAATTTTATAAAAAAAGGTTCCTGATTCCCTCATTCTGGGCTGGTATGTTTTCTGAAAAAGAAAGCGGATCCAGTCTATGGCACATGAAAATTGAATCTCTGGTTTCAAGAAAAAAGAAAGAAACAAACAAATTTAATCATTTATTGTGTAAACAAGGAAAAGAAAGAGAATGACCCCCCAGCACATTTTGAAACCACCAGTCAAGAGACACACTCTGTATTTCAGTACTTATTCCATTGCATGCTTGATAACACCAGTAAAACCAGAGGACATTCATTCTTCTTCTGGAGAGAGCTAATAACTAGCTAGTGGGATTTGAGGCGGAATTCCTCGGACATCTGAATTTATTTGCTTAGGAAATGGAATGTGACCTCAGTCAAATGTTCTCATGATAAGCTAGTGAAAGACTTGACCTGGGATAGAGAAAAGATCATATTCATGTACCTCTCTACTGTGTGTGACTAAGCAAGTTTTAGTAAGGCTTCAGAAGCAAAATAGAAGACGGAAATGTATGTACCTTTGAGAGGAACTTAGATGTCCCTGGAAAAATATGGATTTTTTTGTTACGAAGCATTTTGAGATATATCCTGCAGCTGGGAGGAGAGGAAGGGAGATGGGATAAAAATATACACTCATAAACAGTGCCAAGACTATATTCTGACCTACAAGCCTAGAAAGAACTTGCACCCATACTATTAACACTCTCAAACCATGCTCAGATTCAGTTGGAAGAGTGAAAGTCACCCAAGGCTGAAACTGTGTAAGAAACAAGCCTAAAAACTGATCTATTAGATGATCAAAATGCAACCTTGTCCCAAGTCTTTGCATTGCTTAACTAATTCAGATGAAAACTTAGAGCTTACTTACCCTTCATCAATGTAACACTGTCTTTTAAAATGTGTATGTGTAAGACCAGAGACCGATGATCTGAATCAAAAATAACAATGCAACAGTGAGATTGCTTTTGAAATCTCACTTTAAGCAAGGGAAATACTTCAAGCAGGAAGATATTAATAAGAAAGGAGATAAAGGGAAAAGATAAATGAGCCACAGCACAGATAAGAAGTCTCAGAGTTAACATTAACCTAAAAAGCCCTTACATGATAATTCAAAAAATCAAATGCTTCATGTTTTTTTCTCATCTCTAAAGATACATCAGCAAAATTATTCTAAACAGTGAGGTGTATAATGCACTGACTTGCTACTTCATAGTACTAAACCTCATATATATTCTCTCCAAAAGCAAGATCTGCTCCTAAACAAACGAAACAGAGTTTAAAAGAACCCAGCCTATGTGAGGTGGTTTCAGTGTCATGGAATAAGTGGAAGCTTCAGACAATCCCTACCTTAGCCTCAGATTTTGGCAACTGTTTAAGCATAAGGAATCACTCTGGTTGGCAAGTTCTAATAATGACAGATCAGGTCTATTTATAAAAATGAATTATTTATTAAACGGACAAGAGACAACAGATGAAAGATCTTAATCAAAATTACTTACTACTCAGTATAAAACTAAAGAACTACTAGGAGGTTACAGCATAACATAAAACAGTGCACTATATCAAGGGACCTACATTAAAGCTAGCAAAAGAAATAGTATTGATTAGGAGTCAAATGTAACTTACCACTGAAATGATGATAATGTGCACAGATTCCTTCACTAAATCCCTGGGGAGTAACCATGAAGCATCTCTATTCGCAAGTGAAACTCCACACAGTTCCAGGAAAATGTATAGGTTTCTCCTTTGTGAAAGTTTGGAGTGGCTTTTATGGTCTTAAAGTGAGGTGTCTGTCAGTCAAAAATCTGGCTTATCTTCCCAGATCTCACTTCAACAGTAAGACGTTCATTGGCAGTTGGGAGATGCCAGACCAGGGTTAACCCCATGGCACCAAAATGACTCACTACAAGACAGCTTGTCCTGCTTGAGTTATCTGACGGGTTAAGTAACAACAGATAAACTCTTGTGGGGATTGAGATTCCCTGCTACATCCGGTCCCTGAACAGATTCGGATCTTATCTAGCAATAGAAATGAAGACTGTGTAAGGAATTCCAGAAAGACAATCTGATTCTGTAAGGAATACACAGTACGAGGAAAAGGAGCAGGTAATATGGCAATTGGCAAAGTGCTGAAAAAATTTGGAAAAATGTTGTAATGTGATAACTACTTTGAATTTGTAATTGAACTACTTATTCTGACTTTGTCCTCTTTTAAGTTAATTCTTTCACAAATACTTAAAGAAGACATAATTTTCATCATGTACTTATATAAAGAGTCCTCTAATATCAAATTTACCACTCTTTATTAGAGTGTACCAATTACTTGCCTTAGAATCATGAATACATTATTATGCCATCAACAAAATAACACTTAAAATTTCAACTATTTTTATCTTTGGTTTCCAGTTTTGGTCTAAAAAAGCAAAGAAGCATTCCAGCCCATAGATTGGAGTGGTCAAGAAGAAAATTTATGAATAAAGTTGTTCTGTTTCTGTTATGTTCATAATGTGTACATCCCTACTGAAATAATCATATAATTAAAAGATATGTGCTGCAGGTATTCCTTCAGTCTATTAACATTTTAACATCATGTATCTACGTTCAAATATAGGATCAATTAAAAAAGAAACAAAAATTCCTCTACATTTAAATTTCCTAGATTGGGTAGCAGTGCATGTTGACTCTGACTTACTGAGGCAGTGACACAAGCTCGCAATTGAGTACAAAGTGCACTGACCTGCACAAGAGGAAAAAATGGTTCACTTATCTGTGGGTAAGGCAAAGGATAATTTAATCTACCATATAGACAATTTTTACTTTCTATAACAGAGCACGTAGTGAACCATAGAACTTTCAGTCACTGGGTAGAAGGACTAGTAAACTGTGAGGAAGATTAGGATGGGATGCTTTTTAAGAACAGATTAGATAGATATCAGGCAGAAATTTATAGCCAATATTTTTGAGTGAAGAAAAATAATTATCAAAAACACTCAAAGATCAAATGATCAATCAGTTCTTGTAGGAAATATTTTGCACGGTTTAGATAGCCTAGGTTCATGTAACACACACAAAAAAGGTCTACTGGGAAGTTATAGCGAATAGACTATTTCTTTTAAGAAGAGACTTTAAAATATCTTTGCTTGTTGAGCACAGCAAACAAATGTTGAGATGAGACAAATCTTCTCTCTGAAGTCTGGTCAAGTTCATATATTTCTCACTAGAGAAAGTGAGGATCTTATCAGTGCATATGAATACCTAAAGGAAGGGAGTAAGAAGGTGGAACCAGGCTCTTTCTGTGGTTTCAGTGACAGGACAAGAGGCAACAGTCAAAATCAAACACAGGAGGTGCAGTCTGAACATAAGCAAATAACTTTTTGGCTGTGGTGATGACTGAGGACAGGAACAGGTTGCCCAGAGAAGGAGACTTCATCCTTGGAGAGTTTCAAAAACCATATAGACATGACCCTGAGTAATGTGCTCTAGGTGGCCCTACTTGAGCAGAGGGATTGGGCAAGCTGACCTCCAGAGGTCCTTTTCTACCTCAACCATTTTGTGGTTTTGTGATATATTTCTAGGATGGAAAGCAACTATTTAAATTTTAAAAAATATATATTAATACTATTATAACAGTTGGATAGCTATAAGAAATGCAGATTGAAAGTAGTTCTCTACCAAAAAAAAAAAAAAGAAAGGTAGAAGTAAATTCTGGAATGATCTTCTGTACTGGTAAGTCCAAGCAAAGTATCTACATTAATTTATAAGAGAGTTTAACAAGCTTAGGGAAGAAACTATATAAAAAACAAAAAAAAAGACAAGTATTTTGGTTTAGAAATTAAGATATCCAATACAGAAGTATTATCAAAGGAATCTTTTTATTTTAGTTATTCTGCCTTAAGCCATGATTTGGGGTTATGAAAGACTATCCTGGTCTTGGTCACATCTAGCATGAGTTCAGAAGGGAAAAGTCCTGCTCAAAAAACTCAGTTTCCATTTGCTACCTGGTAAAGGAAGTGCAATAGAAGAGCACAAAGCAGCACTCAGTAGTGCTGTACTGGATTACTTAATTTCTAAACCTAACAATACTCCATTTTTTTTATAGAGTTTCTCTCCTAACCTTGTTAAACTCTATTTTAAATTAATGTAGATAGTTTGCTTGTACAGCATAATGCAGAGTACTGCTTTGTGCTCTTCTATTATATTTCCTTGACTGTTAAAGACACAGGACAACCCACCATTATTTCCAAATAACATATGTAATACTGAGTCTTACACCAAATGAGATATGTTTGTTAAAAAAGAAATATCTCTGTCCAGTCTTGATATTCATATAGAAGTTTCTGTTGCGCCAAAGCCTAGTGACCTTACACCATCCACACGTATTTTTTATTTCTTCCTGATTAAGAGGAAGACACAAAATAAAGTTCCTTCTGGATAAGTGAAATACTGAGCAATCAACATTAAAATGATGCAATATAGTCTTATGGCTGTATACATTTTCCTGTGTTTTGGTAACACAAAACTTACTTCATGTCTGTAATGTACCAAAGCACAACTAGGCTCAATTTTAAATGGGAGCTATGTCATATAATCTTTAAGTATAAGCCATTAATGTTATTCAGCAAGTATCACAGTTTAGTGCTCAACACAATGTCTGTAAAATGCTATCATCTAATGAATATAAAGCCAATATTGACTTACAGCTCATTGAGCTCATTGGTATTTGTCCATGGGTCATTGACGGCAAAACATTTTACATCTACCATGATTGTGTTTGGATACATATTTCTTCCCAACAGTTTATTGTTACAATTATAAAGAAGATTTAAAATTACCCTGAGTTTAAAGCAGCCATGTTAAGGAAATTCAGCTTAAAGCGATATCCTCATCAACATCTTACGGCAGGAACCTGTTATTGTCCAATTACTGCATTGCTCCACAAAATAGAAAATCCATCTTTTAATCAATACTGTTTTTATTGACTAAGCAAAGCATAAAACTGATTGGACTGCTGTTAAAACTCCTGGATGACAGAGCATACTTTACTGGACCGGCCTTTCACATATATTAAAGCAACTCCACATAAGGCTAAAGTCTTCTGGCTCTCATTTGTTTCTCAAAGCCTTTTTGTATGTGCATTGGTGCTATATTTATAGTTGCAAAAGTCATCTCTGTAGAGAAAAACTCTAAATATTCATTTATTTATTTGGTAAGCTTTTATATAATTACATCAGGAATAGCTATTAGTTACAGTACAGGTAGGTACAAAATGTAGCCCAAACTTCAATAAGATACAGCAAAAGACAAGGACTATCTTCAAAAGCTAATCCAAAGAAAGCGTAATGGCCTTAGGAATTGAAAATCACTTAGATATGTAGGAAGAAATAATAAGGTTATTTCAATGGTGAGAATTTTTTTTTTGCTGTTTCATTATCTGTTTTATGAATCAACAATACCCTGCTTTACAGAGAGAGGTAGGTCTAGCCTATCAACTGCCAAATGACAGAATGAAAAATACTTTAATCTCAAAAGCTGTGTTTTCAAACTTTGAAAAAGTAACAATAGGTAAAGCTTTAGCAGTGAAAGGCCTCCCTTTGTTACAATAAAGTGACTCATTCAGTACAAATGGAATTGGAAGGAGAAAATCGGCGAATCCATTTAACTCCACCAAAAAAAAAAAAGACTGCTATCTATGAAACAGCCTCACAATTCTTACCGTAGAATTAAGACAGAAAAGTTTGTTACTGGAAATAAAAAATTGCTTGTTCTTTCTCTAGCAGAATAGTGATAATGTGAAAGTTATATATCCTCATAATTAACAAATATGGGACCTGAATTCAATTCTCCTAAATTTAATTGGTCCACTTAGACATTTAAGCAAAATCCCTGATCTTATCTGAATTAAAGTTTGGTATACATCCTTGTGTATCTTTTTCCTTCTCCTGAGATTTGGATAAAAGTGAGGTCAACATTCTTCACAGAAGCCCTCTTTTCAAAGGTCTATTCCTATAGCAAAAATACCACTCAGCTAAAACTTGGCCCACAAATTTTCAGTCCAGATAGGAAATTATTTTTTAGAATCTAAGCTATCACTACTGTGACTTTGTTTATTCTAGAAACAAAAGACTAAGAGGGGATCTCGTCATTATGTATAAATTTCTCAAAGGCAGGTGCCAAGAGGGTGGTGCCAGACACTTCAGTGGCGCCCAGTGACAGGACAAGGAACAGTGGCCATAAACTAAAACATAAGGAGGCCCACCTCAACATGAAGAAGAACTTTATATTCAGGGTGGCACAGCTCTGAACAGGCTGCCCAGGGAGGGTGTGGAGTTTCCTTCTTTGGAGACATTCAAAACCCACCCGGACACATTCCTGTGTCACCTGCTCCAGGTGACCCTGCATTGGCGCTGGCGTTGGACTGGATGATCTCCAGAGGCCACTTCGATCCCTAACAGTTCTGTGATTCTGTGACTGCATAATCAAAGTGAATTTTTTTAATGTTTGAAAGCCACACAACAGAAAGAAAGAGTTTTGTCAATAAACTGTCTATATGCAAGGCTTCGTTCTATGTTCTTGCATATTCAGTGTTATAAAATCAGTTTTAACAATGATAATAAGCTAACATTGGCATAGTGGCCAGTAAGTACACATCACTGATCACCAGTTAAGAATTCTGTTTCTTCTGTTTATTTTAAAATGCACTTACATTTGCTTTGAAAGTAGATCATGAATAAAATTAAATGTTGAAATTAATGTTGAAACTGCATAAAACAATCTTCATATTTTATCAAATTTGGCTCTACAGAGATATTTATATTTCTATCCTTAAAGTTTTTATTTCAAACCTTTAAATGTCTTTTATATTTATCTTCCTTAAGATCTATATAATTAGAAAAAATATTATCATTTCTTCTCTACTGTAAATGAGATTATATATGCAAAGAAAATAATGATGGTTTGTACATATTTAGAGTAAATTGGTTGATATTAGCCTGTTTTTGACCACAGGTTTCAAAATCCAGCACTGGATTACACAGTCCTAACAAAAGACTAGTTAAGCAACTAGTTAAGACAAGTTAAGCAAGGAACATTTTTTTTCCTGATGAGTTATTGGAGACAAGAGATGTAGCTGTGTGATAGTAAAATAGAGTGATAATCTCCAAATTAACACCATAGTCACCATTTCTTCTTTGTGAAATAGCTGATGATTTTCTTACTAAATTGTTGAATGGTATAATTTGCCTATTACTTGTAATTTTGGCTTGGGTCTGGTTTGTAATAGGCAGAAACAGCTTAATTCAAATAAAGCATTTTTGATGATTATAATAAAAATTTAGTTTGGTTTTCTTTTATTCAGATGTAAGAGAAGAAGAAAGTTATCATATTATCTAAAAGAATCTAATGCTTTTTAAGTAACATGATGTGTCATGAAGTTCTTATATTTTGACCTCCTGAAAAATAGGAAACTTTCATTAATGGTAATTTATAAATATAGTGACACAAAGTGGAGGAACTCATGTAGAAAATGCACTCTAAATATAGAATTTGCACTCCCACTCCTACTTATGGTATCCCAGGAGACTTGCACTAAATAATATCAAAATATCCAGTCAGCAGGATTGTTTTAGTATGATTGAAATGGTAATGATAAACGTATTTAAATAATGATGGGCAGCTAACTTTAAACTCAAAGGTCGGATCACTGAAATCAACAGAGAAGAAGTACAGGCGTGTTTTGCTGTTCAGACATCACAGGAAGGACACAAAAAATGCAAAACCAATGAGCATTTGAGTTTGTTTCTATTTGAGTGGGGGATTTTTCCTTCCTTTTTTTCCCATTGATTTCAGTGTTAATTGTGGAATGTGCTTATATATGGAATAGTGATGGAACAACTGAAATCAAGACTTTCTGATTTTTAACTGCAGGACATGGTTTTGCATTGGTAGAGCAATTCTTGACACAGTAATGTAACAGCTGAGGTTCCTCTCCCATGTATCCTTTTTTATTGTACTTTCTCATTATGGATAGTTTTCATTTGGATTATATCATGATTGGAACTAATCAAGTACCAGTTTTCTGACCTCTAATTATCTTCCCCATCTCTCTGATGTTACTGGTTTCTTTAAAGTATGTGTTAAAAATGCTTTTCTCAAGTTAGCTTTTAAAAGCTCAAATATAGAATATGTGCCACCTGTCCACATGGGCTATTTTGCAGCCTGAGAGGACGCCCTATATTCTGGAATGTTTCCTTGTAATCAGTATATGCCTTCCTTTGATTAAGATTATCCATCTTATACTAAACAATCTTTTCTCTTTCTCACTGTCATGTTTATAGCCTTCAATTACATGCCAGTCTTGCTTCACTGATTATACTGAGCTTCCACAGTGGTATAATAATGTCAGAATGTGTATGTACCTTTCCAAACAAAACCAAGATCTCTAAAATTGGGCATATGGAGGGGAGTTGGTTGTTTTCCTTTTTTTATTCTTATATATTCTCACTGCATTACAGAAAGAATAACAAATGTAACTGAAATCATTTGTGGTTAGTCTGAGCTATTTCATGAACTGACTCAAAGCAGGTAAATGTAAACTTCATTTATGCATGTAGACAAGGTCAGGAGTTGGCATTGAATTCAAGGATTTCCAGATTACTCTTTACAAAGCAGTATAGAATTTTCCATTTGTTTGCAAACTAACATGTGTCTGTTCAGCACTGTGGCTCTATAGCACTTCATAAAACTATTTTGTAGTTCCTAAAAGTGAAAGGTTATGTACAGAGAGGTATTGAGTTAATGCAGAAGAAGAGCAAATTAAATAAACATGATCTTAATATATTATTAGCATTTTATTTGTGTTATTCTTGCTGTTGTTAGGAGTATCTGGATATCTTAACAAATCATACTACATTAATGTGTTATATTTGAAAAGTATGAAACAAAAATATGCAGAATGTTGTTATTTTTTATGACTGGGTTGAAAATATGTACTTGAAGATAAAAGAAAAATATCGAAAAAGTAGTAATGACACAACAAGTCTAGCAGTCCTTACCTTGACAAAATAGAAGTCATTCTTTTTAAAAAAAACCAACAAAATTGCAATGTAGTCTATCAGCATCGCAGTGGACACAGTTTGTCATTGCATGAGTCTGACTGATAACTACTGAAGTCTGCATTGGTGGCAGAAGTATTGAACTATTGGATTGTTTCTTCTTAATGCTCATACAGATACAGGTTGTTTGCCTCTTACTATTACTTGCCTGGTTATTTACTTCGGGGATAAGCTGGATATACCAGAACAGCCTTTCCATCAGACTTTTCCTTCCATAGGAACTGAGGTTTGCCCATATAAAAAAAGAAGATTAAATGGAGTTTATGAATTCCAAATGTAGGGTCAGAACATGATTAGAGAGCATCAGAACATGAGATTGAAGAACACTTTTAGATTTAGCTTGATAATATTTTAGATTTCAACAGTTTAGGTACTACCACTGCAAATTTCACCTTAAGATTACTGTAGTTCAGTGATTTGTCTTAAAGCTTCAATCTTGGCTGTCCATAGCTTCTTAAAGTTGCAGTTTCCAACAAGACAAATTCATACCACAAATTTTCTGATTATCTGTTATAGGCTGGTTTGGGTCATGGGTTTTGGGTTTTGGTTGTTTTCCTTGTTTAATGGAGTTTTAGTGGTTTTTTTTGTTGTTTTACTTTTGTTCTCGTTTTTGTCTTCTTGATCAACTCAAGGATAAGATTACTTCCTGTTAGTTTGCTTGTTAGCCCTTCAAACTACCAAGTGACCACTGGAAACAGGTGCAATAGTAAACATTTTCAGTTTGATAGGAGAACTGAAGTACACCATGTTACCCACTTATGGAAAGAAAAATATTAAAAAAAAAAAATTTCAGTGAAATGTAAACTTTTTAATAATCAGAAAAATCTCATTTAATTTGGAGAGTATTTAAAATATATCTGTTTTGTTAGCTAGGCCATTTTAAAACGAAGATGTAAAATTAATGCAAAGCTATCTAAATGTTTTTGCACTTCTTGAATGAAAGTATATTTTGACTTCACAAAAAAGCCCAGGTAAGTACTCATTAAGTAAGCCTATCCTTAGAAATAATGTCTTGCACATCACACTAGAGCTATTGACTAGAACAATATGTGAAGAAAGTCAAATATATTTCTCTATGCCTGAGGAAAAATTTACATTTCAGTTCACTATGAAGCGGGAGCAATTCAATTGACAGTAGATCAGAATTTGGCACCTAGATTGGGCTTTTCAACCCCTAGTGGGATTTTTTATTTTTCATTACAATTCTGATGAAAAATTTAATTTGGGAAAGTAATTAATTTGCTTGTTCCCTTGCCATCTGAATCTGTCATGGCTCAGCATATTCATTGCAAGGGGTCAAGCACGGGTAATGAAGCAGTTACGAGCTCACAGGCAACTACTATGCCAGCATTGTTACTGAAATGTAGCCCAGTCCTCTGATTACAGTTGTCTATATCAGGGCACTGAATTTTTTCAGAGCCTTTGTCTTAGCTGTATCATCATCATCATCATCATCATCATCATCATCATTATTGTCGTCGTCATCGTCATCAATCATCATCATTCTCAATATTACTACAAAAGTTTTTCCTCAAATCAAGCTATGAAACTTTACTTTATTTACATGTCAATAGAAGGTCTTTGCCTCAAAAAGCATAGAGGTAAAAGACAGAATGAAAAATAGGTAACCTACTGATGGCATACTGAAGCATATTCAGCTTCAACTTTATGTCATTTCAGAACCACTCCATCTCTTAATAATCCAAATTATTTGCAGATCATTTTCACTTGTCTTCCTGAATAAATTAGTTAAAAGAAACTTTCATTCTGAAGAGATATTAGGCAGAGAAAGATAAAAGCAGGAGATAATTTTCTTGTAGTTTGAGATTGTAAGATACAGACTTAACAGTGATCAGCTCTGACATGACGGCAGTACAATATGGTTAATGTTTCTCTTCCCTAATCCTAGTACTATTCTGAATGTTGTTTTTTTGTTGCAAATGTTTTGAGGGAGGTGATATATTTAAAGAGATTTTGTAGTCTAATTTTTATAAATGCTATGTATGTAGCTGTATAACAGCATTTATTAAGATTAAAATTTGCACTAGATCTTCTATCCTTCACAAATTGTCAAATTTTAAAATCAAGATCTTCCATCCTTCTGTATTATTATCTTTGAGGGGAAAAGACTGTTTGAAAGACAGAGCTCATATTTAGTGCCTCGTGATATGGCCTCTGACTTAGCAGTTTTATTTGTCCTTTTGTGAATAGGGAAATATTCACTGTGTAAGTGCTACAATGTGACAATTCTACATTAATAATGGTTGTAATAATAATGGTTTGATTTCATTATTTGTTTATCAAAGTAAAAATTGATTTAATTTCATATCATGCATTGATGTGTCTTAATTTGGTTATAACTAGTATTCCATGAAGACAATCAAGATGCTTAGAGTGTTTTCTTAGCGGTTTCATTATCTCTTTTCCTTTGCATAATATAAATAAAATATACCTCAGAAAATAAAAAAAAAATCTAATATAGTTTTTCACTGAGTTCACTGACAAGCTATCATTCATTTCAATGAAGGCAAAAGGTGTAAAACACTGCCGTTTTTAAAATTTTATACATCTCCTGCTTCAAAATCTTATGTACTATAGTCTACTACCCTCCAAAAAAGCAGTTTGGTTAGGAGTTATGGTTATCAGGCATGACAGAGTAGTATTCCCCTGCTCTTGATGAATATTCCCTTTTTTTTGTCCGGTGCTTCTACTACATTATTAGCCTCCTCAGACGGCTGAAATAATGAGTCTCCTTCAATGAAGGATTCCTAAAGGAGACAGAATGGGAGTTTCTCTTCTTCTGGGAAACTGATTTTATAATGGTGAAGGTGTCAGACATAATTAAGATAAATGATTGTGTACCCAACTAAATGAATCTTATTGTTGCAAATTTGACATTTTTCCTATACTGTTCATGAGCCTAATAGGAACAAATCAAATGCACATCTTCTCAGCAGGAGTCAGAGACAGGATAAAGTACACAACACTGTTAAATAACTGCTGAAATTGCAGAAGTCTGAAGTCCTCCTTCTGACATAATCCTTTCGGTATTTTCAACACAAATGTTGAAGGAACAAATTTTATGTTTTAAGATGTAAATGCGATGTATATAAGAAATTTTGTCAGATTTCCTCATTCAGTGAAGGTAGTGAAAAAAGTACATAGGCTCTCAGTCACCATAATATACTGTGTCTCTCATGAGATATTTGGATCATTTTAGAGACTAGTGAATAAGACAGAAATAATGTCCACTATTAGTCTTAATTTTGTCTTTCTGCCACCTAGTCCCAACAACTTTTAAACTCTTCTCATGGTTGTTTTTTTTGGTGATTTTTGGGTTTTTTTCAAGCAATAGCAGCTAATCCAGGCCATTCCAACAACTTTCTCAGTAAGTTAGTTTCCAAATGAATTTCAAATTCTGATGAAGATGATCACATATTTATTCTTTCAGGAAAAAAACCAAAGAAACACTTTACTGCATACCATCAGTTAGCTTGCTATCAATTATTTACAAGCACTACAAAATTTAATTTATGTCTCAGTGTACTGTAAATAGGGAAGACATCCAGATATTACTAACCACTGCCAAATTTACTGGCAAAATCTTTATTTATATTATGCATGACTTTGACTAATTATTTCATATTAAGAAGTGAGCAGCAACTATCAGTCCACAATATCCAAGACAAGGTAGTGTTATCTTTTGATAGTCTGATTTCTGGTAAACAAATAAAACCTGTTACAGAGAGAAGAAAGACAACAAAGAACAAATATCCAATGCATTTAAAGCAGAACACACATTGTAAATTCAGGAATTATATTGAATCGCAAGCCAACAAAAAAAATAACAAATAAGCAAGTTCTACTATCTAAATAGCATGAAAATTATCTCAGTCTAATCCAAATGAGTAAGAAGAAATCATTAGCTTAAGCGTGAGATTTCTCCTAACAAAGAGCTTGGGATGGTAATTTGCTATGTCTGTCTTCTTCCTGAAGAAAATTCGTTTCTTCAACCCTAGGACCCAAGGAGAGTCCATATGTGACCAGTCCGTACGCGACCCTGTCCACATCCCTGGGAATGTGGTTCATATAACTTACACTGATTTATGAAGCAAGCAGCCATTCTCTGTGACCAAGTGGGTCACTCTTCATTTCCCATCCTCTCGCTATTAGGGCCAAAGATCCTGTGAACCAAGTAGAAAAATAAAATAAAACACATCTCTACTTCCACTCAGTACGAGTCTCAAAATTCCTGTGTGCCAGGCCAATTACTTCCTTCCTTACCAGCCTTGAAGGTCCTGGGCACTTGACCAAACAGGTGGTTTTGATGTCCCCATCAAAGAACAAAGAAGGATAACACGCTGTCTATAAAATCAGGCAGCAACTTCTTAGTCCTAAGTAGTGATCTTGGGTGGATGGGGGACATCTTGAGCACACCATTCATGAAATTATATACTTTTCAGCTCTCAGAGAAGTAAGGAGGGGAGTCAGCAGAACTGCCACCTTGGATTTCTGAAGGGCAACCTTTGTCTTGTTTAGGAACCTGGTCAACAGAGCCCCTGGAAGACAGTTCTGAAGGGCTAAGGAGTCCAGGAAGGCTGGACTTTTCTTTGAGAAGAAAATCCTGAAGGTGGAAGACCAGGCCATTGCCATGTCCTAAAAGATGAATCAGTGTGATACACCAGCCTAGCTGAACAGAGAGCTTTGGCTGGAACTCAAGGGGAAAAAAGACAGTTTATGATCTTTGGAAGAAGGAGCAGGCAGCTTAGAAGTATGTTGTAAGGTTGTGCAGGGAGAAAATAATTAGAAGGACCAATGCCCAAGTAGAACTTAATCTGGCTTTGCCATAAAAGACAATAAAAATTTTTCTATAAATACATCAGCAAGAAAAAGAAGGCTAAGGAGGAACTCCATTCTTTACTGGATGCAGAGGGAGACAGAGAGAAAAAGGATGAGGAAAATGCAGAAGTACTTAATGCCTTTTGTGCCTTAGTCTATAATAGTAAGATGAGTTGTTCTCCAGGTACTCAGTCCCCTAAGCTGGAAAACAGGGATGAGGAACAGAATGAATCCCCTACATCAGAGGGCAAAAGGTCATTGCGCTGCCATTTAGACATAAATAAGTCTATGGGGTCTGATGGGTTCCACCCAAGGGTACTGAGAGAGCTGGTGGAAGTGCTCACCAAGCCAATTCCAAATATTTATCAGCACTCCTGACTAAGCAGGGAGGTCCAAGTTGACTGGTGATTAGCAAATATGATGTCCATCCACAAAAAGGATTGGAAGGAGGATCTGGGGAGCTACAAGCCTGTCAGGCTGACCTCAGTGCCGTGGAAGGTTATGGAACAGATCATCTTGAGTGCAATCACATGGTGTGTGTGACCATATAAATTTCTTGGTATGTTTGGGCTGATACCCTTGTGTTTGAGACCCACTTGTTAAAATTTTAAGGTAACAAATGACAATATGTCTAGTCCTCCTGTGAGCTCTGATAGGGCTTTGTTGCCCTGGAAGCATTTTCTCAAAGTATGACAGCTGATTTTCAGCACATGATTGGGAAGCATAACAATGACTTAGGCTGTAATTTGCAATGCAATGCAATGCAATACAAAGGTCAGTTATACAGACCTATACAATTAAAGTTGTAATAGGAACAACATAAGACAAAAGAGCATGCTGTTGTGATCCTCTTCTCTGGGACTCAACATAGCAAAAGACATGAATGAGTAAAAACAGGGTAAAAATTAGAAAGAGAACACTTTTATCAGCTGTCATCAGAGAAAAAGAGAAAAGAAGAATTTAGCACATATCATTCAGTCTATCTTCCTCTCCCTACCTTAACAAAGGTACATCACGATTTGCTTGCTCAGCAACCATTAGACTCTTCAATGTAATAGGCAGAGGAAAATTTTCTAAAAGGCTAGTGTCTTTAGAAAGTGTGGATTTACAGGGTACCATTTCTGCTATTAAATATTATTTTTTAAATAGTCTTTAAAATGGTCGCAGCATGACCAACACACTCAAGTCTGAAGAAGTGGAGAAGTGGATCTCCACAATCAGTACCTGGATTCCGCTCTTTAAATTTTAAATGCCAAAATCTTCATTTTGCCTAATTAAACCCAAGCAGAAGTTCTTCTAAAAATAATCACAGAAGTTAGAACAGGATAATGAGTCAGCATTTACCACATGACCTGTTGTACACGCACAGGTGTTCAGTCTTGGCCTGTGGTCTCAGAGAAGTAACTGAAGCGAACTCTTGTCTCAGTGTAAGATTCCATGACTGACATTTCACATTGGATCATTACTTGATTTAGACTGTTAAATGATACCAACTCATGTCTGGACCATAGAATATTATTGCTTTGCTTTTTTTCAATTTCTGGTATTAGGTTGAAGCAGTCATGTCAACATAATTTTGGTCTTTGTCCAGTGATCAGGAAGAGAAGATATGTACAGAGATTTCCTAATCTAATAATGCTTTCAAGTGGGTGTAACTAAGAATGTGACTCACACAGTAACAGCCTTTTCTGTTAAATTCAATGGCTCTAGTTTCACTTCCTGCACAAAATCCAGCTAGGATCAGTGTTGCATTCATAAAAGTGCCTCAGAATTAGATACTGCTCAATACTGAAAGGTTTCACAGCTAAAAAACGTTGGTAGATGGCAATATAAAATATTCATAATCAGCTGTCATCTTGATTTCAGTGGGACAACTCACATCAAATAGCTCTTGTAAGTGTTTAGGATCAGCCCCAGGCACTGTCTCTAAACTTTTGTTAGGCATAATCAGTGTCTCACACGCAGAAACATGAAGAGGTTTTTCAACTGCTGTAATGTGTGCAGTAGCATACATTATTTTTTAATCTTGTTTCTAAGAATTATATAAAAAAATTAGGGAAAGGTTGAAAGCCTAAAGTTTAAATAAGCACTGAATAGATTGCTCAAGGTGGTTATAGGATCTGCATAACTGAAGGATGTTAAGAGTAAAAAACACAAACAATTTTACTCTGGGATAGGAGGGCAGATTACCTAACTTCTTGAAGTCCTTTCGAGAGAAAATCATGATGATTGTGACATGTCTGAGAGAAGCAAAGTACTTCTTCCTTCCCTGATGGTGCTGCAAACCTTCAGACTGCAGGTCATTGAGTAGAACAATGTTTCTTAGTCATCAAATTGTCATAAAGAAGCAAATACCTATCGGCTGGAATTCACTTGCAGGCTGCTTCCTTCCTACAGCAGGAAAGAAACACAAAATTAATTGAAATTCTTAATGAAAACCAATTTGCTAACCCAGTCCTGGGCTCTGGACACATCCTTAGTCTTGAAAGAATTCTTTCATGTTGCAATCTATCCCCTAGGAACAGTATAAGGGGATTCAGGTTACACTATATAATGGTTATATATGGCCTTATAAAGGATCACAGTTGGTATTTCACTATATCTGAAATCATATTTATGGAGATGGATGATTAGGAATTAGGATATGTACAGAGTGTATGGTTACTCTAAGGTGAAATGGGTTCTAAAATTGATTGGGCATTGACCAAATAGCAAATGTCCAAAAGGGTTAAGGAAATAAGCAGAGAAACTGAAGAAGCTTTGGCAGACATTTTTATGTACTTCTGCTCTTCAAAATAGATCAAGTGAAATCTGGGTTGACTGGAGAGCAGCCAACATAATGCCTTTATTTTAAAATGGCATAAGAGAGACAAGTGAGGTAAAGACTCACTAACTCATTGGAATTCTCAGAGGATATGGCTGTCAACCTAGACAAAGGAGATATGCACATCACATGAACTTTCAGAAAGCGTTCAGCAAAATTCTGCATATAGGTAGTCTCAGTTGCAAAGTCAAGAAATTAATTAAGAACAGATGTGTTAAGCTGGAGTAAATCAGCTATAATAAATGTGTGCTGAAAGTAGAAAATAAGGTTAATAAGGACATTTTTGATCAAGTCAGCTGCTTAAAAAAAAATGTAGAAAAGAGATGTGACACAGCTAGACTGCTAACTGCACTTCTGCTTCCAAAGAGTCTTTCCAAAGGAGGTATCTTACTTGAGATTGACTTGTTAATGTAGATCCTTCCAAGTCTGACATGTTTGTAATGCTACTGTACTACCCTCTGCTGTCAGAGCTTCCTCCAACATACTGCCCTTCTTCACTTTAACACAGGTGAATTTTCATGCTCATGAAAACATTTTCCTGCCATCCTCAGAAAAGATTTACTCTTTATTTGCGCCATGGGAAAGTGCAGCATAAGGTTCCCACACTGTCCTGTGAGACAGAGGGGAAAAAAAATCAATTCTGTGTCTATACCATTCAGTCCATGACAACTTTATTGATATTACTAGCAGTGGAACGATTTTATATGTGAGGGCTGTGCCATAGGCTGAGATCACAAGTGTAACAAATAAGCATATTCCATTGAACTGTTACATAGTCACAACCTTTGGTAGCAAGTCAAGATAGATTTCTCTTAGTAGGAAAGCAAGAACAGGCTCTGATTGTGATTAGTAATTCGCTGACCCATTCAGTCCTACGATTGTTATTTATGTTTCTATACTGCTTATAAGATGGAAGAGATGAAGGAAAAACTGCAGACCGATATATCAAAATATAATTTATACCTTGAGTTGGCATCACCAGTCTTCCGTAGCAAATATACTACCAACAAAGCAAGGAATTTATTATTTATTCAATATTTTCCATAATATTAATGAAGGATTGTATAAAATATTCCTTATCAGTTTTCATATTAACATGGGAATTGGTTGGAGATATTTTAGGAAGTTAATACAGTCCAAAAAGAATAAGACATATTTCTAAATAATTAGGAATTTTTTTATTAAGTTTTGTTTTAATCAGAAAGTGGGGGATATCCTCAGCTGTATCTTCTTTCCCACAGACACTTTATTTTTTTTAAGTTATTTTAAATATTTTAGCTGAATTTGTGTTTTAAGATGGCTTTATACTGGAAATGTCCTTCTTGAGGATGTGAGGAAACTATTTAGAGAATCATATGTTAGTGCAGGTCTTTTTAAACAGGCAACAGGTTATACCATAACTTTGAATGTACTAGTCACCAGCTTAGTGGTTTTTAACATTTTCTTATATCAGAAACTCTAAAAAGGTCAAGCAACTATATAATACATATTAATTCCCTTTCTGATGATAATTTATATGTTTTTCCACTCCATGTGAAGAAACAGTATTAGTGGCACCAGATATGCTCATCTGCAGAGATCATAGAATCCTGGAGTCAAAGAATTATTTGGGTTGGAAGGGCTCTTGAAGATCAGAGGATGTCCTCAAGTTGCACCAGGTGAGGTTTAGATTACTTATAAGGCAAAAAGTGTTCAAAAGGTGTGTGACTGTGGTGCTTGAGGTTATGGTTTAGTGGTCAACACAGTGGTGCTGGCTAATAGTTGGACCCATTGATCTTAGAGGTCTATTTCAACCCAAACAATTGATTCTATGTACTAGTTTCAATCTCTCTGCCATCACCACAGATGCCTTTCATTAGATTCAGTTGCTCAAAGTCCCATCCAACCTGACCTTGATCCTTTCCACTACTCTGGGCAACCTGTTTCAGTGCCTAATCAACTTCACAGTAAATAAGTTCTTCCTAGTATATTTAATAATTCAGTTATTCATTTGACATCCAAATAAATCAAGTCTCTATACTAAAATTTTGTCTGAGGTCTACATTCTGGGTCTTAAAAACTGAGTTCTGAAACTGACTGTTAAGCTTCTGAAACTGAGTGTTTATAATATATAGTACTAGTAATATTTAAATCAATAAATAATTAAAAAAGGAAAATACACATCTAAACCGATTATGAACAATCACCTACATGCAAAAAAAAAGATATTGGCTGAAACTTCTAAACTGGGCTGAATCAGTTCCTTGTGGGGCTTTACGTGTGCTATACACATGCAAGTGATTAATTCCATGGTCCTTAAAACTCTCCTCCACGAAATTGGTTTATCTCCTACATTTTTAAGTATTCTACCTCTCAGAAACTTTTTTCCTGTTACCTATCTTTAACCATCAAGACATTGTGTTGTATGGAGCATAGCTGGCAAGCTGCTGGCAGCAGGGGCTGCAGAGAGGCTCTGTGAGGAGAGGCCAGGGCTGCCCTGTGCCAGACACAGATGATTCCAGCCGGATCCAACCCACCCACTGAAGGGCACAGCTGACATGGGGACATCCCAGGGAAGATGTATTCAAGAAAGGGTTTAAAACACTTAGCAGGGGGAGGAGGGAACAAAAAGTTTAAAAAAAAAACCCTGTAGACACCAAGGTCAGAGAAGGAAGAGAATAAGGAGACACCTGCAGCCAGGGAGGAAGTCCATGATGGAGTAGATATCCATACACATGGAGCACCCTACAACAGAGAAGTCAGATACTCCTGAAAGGCTGTGGACAATGGAGAGCTCAAGCTACAGTGGGGAAGACTTGAGGATGAAGTGGCAGAGAGGAACTGTTACTGACAGCTAGTTATATGTCAGTAAGGGTGGGACTGGAAGTAAAGGAGTTAGGAATGAACGGTGTGGAAATGTTGTTCTTTGCTTGCTGCTATCCAAATCTATTTTAAGTGACAACAAATTAAATTAAATTTCCCAAATTTGAGACTACTTTGCCCACGACAGTAACTGGTAAGTGATCTCCCTATCCTTATCCCCAGTTTTAGCATCTTATTTTCTCTCCAGTACTCTTTAAGACATGAGCTGGATGTAGGATTGTCAGCCAGCCAAGGTTGGCCCACCACATACCTGTGTAGCTTAACAGGATCTTCCTTTACTGAGAGAAGCAGCTCTAACTACATCAATAGGCAGAAGAAATGACTCTGAAACATTTCTATCTCTTTTCATTGTCTCTAGATGGAGCTAAGAATAAACAATCAATTTATGAAGTCTAAGGTTAGGTGAGATGAATTCTGTTGTGGTTGGCAAAATGAAAGTTAGAAAGGGAACAGAAATTACTAAAAATAAAAGGTGTTTCAGATTTACCTGATTAGATATAGTGTTATTTTCTTATATCTGACAAACGTCATCAGATTAAGTTAATTAAGAAAAGAGTGATAGGTATTACACTGAGAAGTGTTAAAATTAATAAATCATCAGATAAGATATCTTCAGTCAGAGAACATATGCAATATACAAGACTTTCGTGAACCTTGATCAACACCTGAAAGGTAACAGGCAGCAAGGAACTGCTTTGAAATAAGAGCAGCTTCTGCTGTTTCCAGTGGAGAGACGTCGAATACTGGAACTCATGTTGCAGTAAAACAGAAGATTCAGTTAAAAATAGAAAATGCGAGTGCATATCTATTTCAGTCTGTCTTTGTCATTAACTTGTCTCACTAAACACAGGTATTTTAGGAGTCTCATGGCACTACTCATGTAGTGATTTATGTATTGTCCATCAGTGTTCCAACAGCCAGATTTAAATAAGGAAGACCATAAAGAAAGTTATGTTGTTTTACTTTTTTGCCCATCATTCATTAAAAAGGTTTTCTCGGGGGGACATTTGTAATACTGTCTGACCTACAGTTACGATACCTACCTCTCTCCTTCTAATTAACGGAGATGGCCCTGTCTTTTGAACCCAGTATTCCCCTGAAGATCAATTCCCCAGCCATGAACTCTACTAATAGAAAATCCTAACTCAGTAGTATTACAATACAAAAATAAATACTGTGGAAGAAGTGAAGATGACTTTGCAAAGAAGCCCATGTTTCCACAGTGTACTTCATCACTGATACCCACAGCTTCTAAGGTCTGACTTTTAAAAAATCCATTTCTATTAAAAAGATATATTTGGGGTATTTAGCACCAAAAAGCTAGAATAACAGCAACTTCCTTCTTTTCAGTTTTTCTTCAATGTACTAATAATATTTGTTTAAAACTCATTCATAAACATGAACTGTGCATACACAAGACAGAAAAACAAAATAAAACAAACCCAGCAAAGAAAACCTTGTTTTCAGCCATATATATATTGTAAATCATTAATTCCCAAATTGTAATCTTTCACTGCTTGATGCTTGAAAATCTGTCTGAACTTCATGAACATGTACTCTACAGAATTATTGCCCTTGGGAAAACTCTACTGACTTTTCATTTTGATAAGATATTGAATATTAAAATTAAAGTAATGGCCTAATTATGTTGTCTTTATTGGAATGGAAGTACTGGACTAAAAAAAAGAATTAGAAGAAAGTAATTACCACTGGAATTTATGTCAGGTATTCCTTTTATTTTGCTTTCAGCTATGAGAGAAAAAATAGATAAATGATTGTGTTGTTGAAATGCCTAAGAAGAACCAGTAAAGGGACTCGTTATAACACAAAACAAGCACTGCAAATATTTAATAACTTATAAATTACAATAAGACATAAATAAAAGCACTTTTAAGCATTGCTTTCAGCAGTCCAACATGCTACAATTCTTTTTTTTGTTTTGTTTTGCTTTGCGTAGTGGTAATTCTTAATGCATAGTAATCTTAGACTTCAAAGGAAGCGGAAAATACCTAGATTCAAGGTTGGTGGGGTTTTCTTGCCTTTCCTTGTTCAAGCAGAATTTGAAAGCCACCTCTCAAGGTTATCTCACTTAGCTTCTTCCTAATACGAAAATAGGAAGAATTTTAATATTCTCATATATTTTATTTGAGGAATATTTATGAATACTAGCATGGAATTGCCAAAAATTCTCCAGCCAGAACAATTAGAAAAACTCCTGAATAATGAAAGCTTTTAACAACACCTTTTCCAGCCTCTTTTCACTGTTAAAGTACAGACTTCATGTAACTTCACTGTGTCCCTGAATGTTTTCAGTTGGAGTTTTAATGTCTTGGTTTTTTGAATGGCAAGTATAAGGCTTATTCTACAACAAAGTAAAAGGTCTGTGTGCATCATAAAGAACTTCTGTATCCTAATAACCCCCATGAACTGTTAGAAGACACCAGACAACACCTCATGAGGCAATTAGGATATCAAGGTAAGTCAGCAGCCAGCTGAGCATTATGTTTTTGGAGATGTTTTTTATTCAGCAATTATAGGAAAAGAAAGTGATGTAATTCTTGTTTCAGGAAGCAGCTAAAGACCTATGGCACTCACATTGAAAACAAAATTCAGGAAAGCCTATAAGATGTTCAATGAACCACTGAATATTTTTACTAATCTTTTCTCCAGTGAAGAAGTTAACCAATTCCTCCTTTATTTATACACTTAATACTTAGACTTTCAAAAAAAATTTAAAAGTTCTAAAAGTTCACCACAAAAGACTGCACTAAAGGAAAGCTATATAACAACACACAGAAAGCAATTTACATAGAGTGTAGAATCCATTGTTTCATTTGTTCAAAATGTCTAGAAAGAGTAGTGATGTCCTATATTAAAAGTACATTGATATTCCTAATATTCTTACAAAATAAGCACTTCCTACATAGTAATAAAGTACAAAAACCAAGCAAATAACTCCCCAGAAACCCAAACAGTTATGGGTATTTCTAGCTCTTGTATAGATAGACTTAATTTTTTTCCAGAGCTTACTTAGTCTCCCATAGATGAGCTACAGGCAACTAAAAATGTTCATGCAGTCATTTGACTAAGATATGATTTTGTCTGAAATTTATTTTGTTTTCTTCTTATTGCTTCTGTTGCTGTCATCATCTCCTATGAACTTTCATAAATCTTATCTTCAGCATACCTTGGAAGTCTGCTTAAGTAACCCTGAACACCTTGTACAGGGCCAGCCCATCGTCTCGATGCGAAGCTAAATACCCCACAGAGAATCTTTTACTTGTCAGATGTGAATGACAGAGGAAGCAGGAGATAGAGCTGTTGTCTGTTTCAAGCCTTTCCACTCCAGCCCTAGTGGAGCAGTTCAAAAGTTTGGCTCTTCATCTCCTAGTCACACTTGGCTTCTCCAAATTACATCTGCCTCTTCAAAATGTTCACACACCTTGAAAGAAGACTCATTCTTTATTTAAGCAAACAAAAAATAAAAGTATTGGCATGCAAGTAATCAAATGGAAAGATAAAAGGTTCAGTCATCCAGCAGCTTGAATCTAAAGATTACTTGCAGTGGGTTTCCTTGTACATAATTTATGTCATACATGTCTTCTTAGATGAGATTTTTACCATAAATTTTCATCTCTTTCATCTATCTTCCACCATCTTGCTGCAGTTAATATGTGGAAAACTTCTTACCCTCGTCATTATTTGTTGTTTTCAAAATTCTGATTGAAAGCACCTGGTTGGTTAAATAGATGAGGCGTAAAAAGTACTCATCATATTTGGCAATCATGTCCTTGCATCATATAGACCCCATGTTTCACAGACTGCTACAGAACAGCTTTTAATTCCTTACTTTTTTGTTTAACCTTGAGCAAAATTTAAAGCAGCTTTCTTGACTTCCAAGCACTTCTGTAACACAGATATTGTATTAATATATCACTTCATAATACAACTGACCTACATTAAGAACATTTTATGTAACTATGTCAAAATGAACATTTAATTCATATCGTTGTGAGTGCTCTTTTATTTTGTGAGCACAGCTATCCAACAACATTTTAAAACCAAATAAGCTTTATCAAAAACCAAATAAAAACATTCATGTTCACTTAAGATCAGTAGTACAGGAAAAGATGATTGATCTAACTAGCCAATTAAAAAAAAAAAGGAATTCCACCATAATATGGTCACTCAGAATGGGAGAAATGGGCAGACACAAAATACTCAATAGTATGGAAGAGAGAGAAATCCACCTGGAAAACTCTGGGAAAAGCTGGAGAGATTTCCCCATTAAGCTTAATAAATTGCTTTTAAACTTAATCCTTCTCTCATTTAAGCTTCAAATTGAGAAATATTTTCAATAATTGCCCAGATATTCACAGGGAAAAGAGTTTACACATTTCTTCAGCAAGCCAAAGGAACAAAACCCAACTGACTTTATTTTAGGGGCAGTACAGAGCTGAAAGGCTAATTATTGAAAATAAACTTATAATAAGAACGCGAAGAAATTAAAATAAAGCCAAATCCAAGGTGCTCAAACTTAAAATATAAAATGATAACTAAAATCTTTGAGGGTGTGGAGTAACAGATCTCGAGGTTTCAGAGATGCTTGGAGTTTCCTGAAGATATATAATATTATCAAGGGTCTGTATTGCAGAAGGACGGATTTTTCATATTTATTTTTTATCAGTTTCTATGTTCCATGATTTTAAAAGTGGAAGCTTCTAGACAAAGTAAAATTCTTCAGAGGCAAGGGAAGATTGATTCTGCTGGGAAAAAAAAAATATGTCCCAGGGAAAAAAGTATCAAAATTAGTAAGGTATTGCCAAGTGAAAGGATCACACCAATAGCAAAAGCAAGTCAGTTGCAAACATGGAGATTGCTAAGAGGAGCAAAGAAAAGGCACTTAAGTCATAAAGGTGGTAGAAAACTGGAATTTAAGTCTTAACAGCAGATGATTTTTGCAATTTCATTACCTCAGGAAGGTATTATTAGATGGAAACCATGAAAACTTTGTATCTTCTCTTTCAATCAAGAAAGTTATGATCTGAGCCATTAGATGTCTGTATGTTTGATCTTAGTAAGACTTAAACTCCTGGACTGTTAAGAAGACTTTGAAGAGGGTAATACACAGAAGAATTCAGAAACTGGGAAAATGTGTAACAAAAGTTTGAAAATGTGAATTATAACATTAATATCAAAACATTCTTCCACAAAGTCATTGCTACATGAGAAAAAAAACCCCAAAAATGGAAGGTAATAAACACAATCCACCTGAATTTTGGTATGAAATTGAGCTGGCAGTGTACCCTTGTGGCTAGGAGGGTCAATGGTGTTGTGGGGTACATCAGGAAGAGTGTGGCCAGCAGGCTGAGAGAGGTGGTCCTCGCCCTCTAATTGGAACTAGTGAGGCCAAATCTGGAGGCCGTATCAATTCCGGTCTTCACAGTCTAACAAAAACAAGGAGCTACTGGAGAGGGTCCACTGAAGGGCCATAAAGGTGACAAGGAGTCTGGAGCATCTTTCTTATGAGGAAAGATTTCAGGTCCTGGATCTGTTTAGTCTGGAGAAGACTGAAAGTGGATTTCATCAATGCATACAAATATCTCAAAAGCAGGTGCCAAGAGGAAGGTGCCAGACTCTTTTCAGTGGTGCCCAGAAACAGGATAGGAAGTGTAGGCCATAAACTAAAATACAAGAAATTCCACTACAACATGAGGAAGAACTCTTTACATTGAGAGTGGCACAGCACTGAACAGGCTGCCCAAGGAGGTTGTGGAGTCTCCCTCTCTGGAGATATTCAAAACCCACCTGGATGCGTTCCCGTGTCACCTGCTCTGGGTGACCCTGCCTTGGCAGGGGTGTTGGACCAGATGACCTCCAGACATCCCTTCCAACCCTAACAGTTCTCTGATTTGGTGATTCAGTGAAGAGTTTAATGTGGCACAACACTGGAAATATTACATGGGAGAAAAGGCCAGAGATTAATAGAGGAACTATAAGGTGGATAGACAACTTGCAAGAGACAGGATGCAAAAAGGAAAAACTAAAACAGAGAAGTATCAGACTGGCTACCAACAAATCAAAGATCAGCTCAGAGATCACTGTTATTTAATAATTTCATTAATGATATTGGCATGGATATTAGAAACATAATAATGAAGTTTGCCAAAGACACTATGTTGGAAATATCATCAAGCAGTGCTTAGAAATAATATGGAAAGAACCTGATGACCTTGAGAATCACAGTAATAGAAATTAAATTAAATATGTGTAGTACAGATGTAAAGTCACACACTTTGTGATTAATATGCAAAAATTTTGTCTGTAGAATTGTCGGCTGAAAATTGAAAAGGAAGAAGACAAGATTGAATGCAGGATGTCTAGAACCGCCACTGTTTTCTATCCATAAAAGAGAAATACAAGTGTAGGATGCATCAGATGATAAATTTTTCAGTGTAATTAATGAAATTTTACTTCTATCAAGTATTTTCATCAGGATACTGTCCTGGTGAACCAGGTTTGAGAAAAAAGAAGTCAAAAGGAATCAAGTAGAGGAAAGAGATAATGTAATCACGAGGAGAACCATAAGTAGAAGATCAGAAATGCACAAGTTTTTGCCAAATCTCTAGAATGAATTCCAGTCAAACCAGATGTATTAAATAAACTTCAATTGAAAGAGCTTTCTAGAATGCATTCTGTAAACACCTCCAAGTTTTTCACTTAGGAAAGCACTTTTTAAATTTACTTCATTTTCCTTTATTTTACTATGAAAAGAAAGCTAGAGAGGTATGTCAATAAGATAGGTAATGAGTCTGTGAGCAGAGCCATAAAGAAGATCTGTTGGGAAAAACTCATCTCAAGTAAGTTTATAGTGCTAAAATTATTCCTTTGCTAAAATTACTCAAAATGCTAAGCAATGCATTATTAACTGTATTCTGCTGGGTGCTACATAAAAAGATTTTTCTAGTAGAAATATTGTTACCCACAACACACCAGTCTATAAATTGCAACCAGGTTTGTAAATGGTTATATGATTTGGGAAACATTAATCCATGTTGTGATGAGTAGATTATTCTTTTATTTTTCTGGGTTTGCTAAAAAATTTCTGCATTAAAAATAAAGGTGGAAATAAATTGAGTTGTGATGGCTTAATCTGATGGGATCATCAAGACATCCAAAGAAACCTATGGGAGGAGAACACAAAGCTAGAATTCAGTATTTTGTTAAATCTTCTAAATGTTAGAAAAAGTCATGTAGTCTCAGTGTAGGTTTTATTGGAAAAACAGAGAGATTGAAGTGATAGTCTCCTGATTGAAAGTATGGAGCACATCTAGCTCCTTTAGGTCCTGTTTTATCTCCTTAGATCCTTAAAACAATGGGAAAACTGTTGAGGGAATAAGGTATCCCTGTGGGAAATTTATTTTCTATTTAGTTTCATTCTGTCAAAATAGCTGTCACCTTCCAGAATCAAGACCTTAGATCTATCCTTCCAGTCTAAACAGAACAGATATGTCTAAGAGGCCCTAGCCTGCAAGAGAGCATTGAACAAAGGATTCAAGATAAAGCTGAATGTATATTAAAGGAAATAGGCTGGGATTAGAACAAAAAAAGGAATGATACACTTGTCTTGATGTCCCCCAGCAGATATATTACCAAGGAGATTTTTTTAAACACATTTGCTTAGGGAAAAAAAAAATAAAAGAGCCAGGAAGAGGAATAATCTGCACAGGATTCTGTTGATTTGACCCTTTGTTTTATGTCTTCTCTATCTTTTGAGTTAAATAATAGACATAGATTTGTTTCAGAAACACTAATACACATTTTTTAATGTATAATTTTAACGTATAAAGCAGATGACAAGAAGAGTACTTTGACCAATAAATAAGAGCTGGCCTGAGGGAGATGAATATAGGGTAAAATCTGGGACACAGAAACTCCTGTGCCAGATCCTTCTAAGACTGAGCTTGAGTTGTTTGAGAAGTGGAAGAACAGAAGAGGAGGAATAAGCATTTTAGATTTTTTTTTTTTTTTAACAGTCTTACTGCCCAAGATGAAATCATGTCCAGTATTTAGATTTCTGCACTAACATACTAACACTACACTAACATGTGTATTTTAAATACGTTCATCTGACTGAAAGTACATGGTTCATGTCTGTAATAGCCAGGATAGTCTCCTTTCTGTACATATAGTGATATCTCTACCTGAAAGCAGAGACCTAAATTGTATTAATTCAATTGTAAAAGCACTTATTTTTTACTTGACTACAAAAAGACTATAGAGTGCTGGACTCCAATATACGTATTTACATTTAATCATAACAGTCCCACTGCTGTGGACCTTTGTGTTCAAATATTGAAAAGTTCAATTCAAACCTTTATTCAATCATATTTCTCAGTTAATACTGTGAAAAGTTTTGCTCTTAAATCTAAGAATCCCTGCCTCAGCTCTTCATATCAAACAGTAAAATTGACATTTTATTTAGTAATTCTGGTGTGGCAATTAAAAAAAAAAACTAGTCATATTTTTAATGTCTGCCAATATTGGAATGGATTTAGTAATGCAATGGTTATAACCTTGGAATAGGCATATGTCTGCTCTTCCACTTAACATACTTACATGAATATAAATAGAAGCAGTAACAAAGCTTACACATTTTTATGATATGTTGATGGTTTATGTATTTAAAACATTACAGAAAGTTGAAAAATATTTCTATGCATTCTTCATTTTTTCCATTATTTCAATATGATACACACTGGCTTTTCTTGTAGTAGCACTTACTTGAAACAGCCCATGATATTGTTTTTCATCCTTCTGCTTGTTCACCTGAAACACTGCTGGTGCCAGTATTGCTTCAAGCTCTTTAAAAGTAATGGTTAAGGGCCAGAAGTGCAAAGACAAGGACAAAACACCATTGCTTCAGGGCTCTATTCGATTCTCTTTAATCAGGCAGAGTTGCCATTGAAATCAGTGACAGCTCTGCTTGAATAAGAAGGGCTGGATAGGGATTTCAGTACTATGAGCGTGCAACTTAACAATCTGCCCTACATGGCAGGAAAGGACTAGCAGGGGAAGAACAAATGGTTTCTCTCAGTTAAAAAATGCTCTTTGTATTCCTTTTCTGTGGAGTTGAAATAAAGCTGTAAATTTTTTTGAGAAACTTGTTCTTTTCTCTCTTGCTCCTCTGTAAACATACAAACATCTCATGCATTGTAACTCAGCCAAAATCTCTCATCCCTATCTGTATACATCTCTTCCAGTATCATGCCTACTTTTGTACAGGTGAGCTTTCCCATCTAAGAAACTTTCCCATCATGGCTGAAAGAGAATAAGGAAGAATCTAAGTGCACTAACAACACGACCTAATTTAACCTAAGTACTCTGATAACTTACCCCATAGTTTGAAAATCTTTAAAAATCTTCCTTCTTAGCAGAAAAGTAAAAAAAAATAATCTACAATGTACTTTGAAATCAGAGGATATTCTCCAGCAGACTGCTTTGAAAGCTACTGAGCCATGACTTAAGTCACTTCTTTAGAACAATCTTAATTAGTACCATGGGAATAAAATGCCAATGATTTATTGTCAGAAAATAAAGATAAATGGCAACTCGGTGCTCTCCTGGCTTTAAAATATACATTTTTGGTATCCTTTTCTTTTGTTCAGATAAAATAAGTTTTGGTGAAAAATATGATAACTGTAAAACACTGAGAAACAGCCTCAAGTGTGAATTTCCATGCTGCTAAATATATTGCCCTCATTTACTGACATGAAGAGTCACTTGGCAGTCTCTGGTGCAATAGAATTACAGATTATGCAATTCTTAATCAGCTGTGTAATGCACAAGCCTTCCTCACCCAATTGTACCAGTTCAATTTAGGTCATTAAAACTGCCACAAGGCAGCTTTCCTCCTCTGGCATTGACTGTGTGGAAAGACATGATTTTCCAGCAGTACAAGTCAGCAGTCACCTGCTGAGAGAGCCGGTGTGGCTTTTAAAAGCTGGTTCAGCACAAGAAGAAAGAGAGAGCTGACACTAACTATAGTTGTCAGAAACTCAAGTACTGGGCTTTTAAACATCTCAGAAAACCAAACTGGAATGGAGAAGGAGAAAAAAAAAGAAAAAAGGAGAATTAAATGAATTAAACAAATGTAGAAAATAAGCCTAGCAACGATAACAGCAGGGAGAAAAATTAAAAAAACACGAATAGAAAAGAAAGGTCAAATATTAACTCCCTATATGAAGGTATTGAAAATTAAACCAATAAAAAATATCAGTTAATACTTAAAAAAGAGTTCCAAAGCTTTAAGTAATGGGTAATACTTCTCAATTAAAATGGATATTTTAGGTTTCACACTGTATGAAATTGATCTCTGTCCATTGAAATCATATGAATTTCTCTGTTAACCTCAGTCTAAATTGGATATAGTCTCGAGAAAGCACAGAACCAGAACAGTTTGACCACAAAAAAAAAACCCCAAAGACCACCAGAACAATAGATGAGTAAATGTATGTAAATATTAATTATTTATATATACCTACATGAATTTTCCAAGGATGCATCTGCCCTATTCACCTGCAGTTTCACAGGTGATATGCACTCTTGTTAAACCAATATATGGTGGCAAAAAGTAACTTAACACTGTACAGATAGATAGAACCTATTTTACCGAAGAACCTACACAAAATATGCTAGTATTGTGCTTGAAAGCACGTCTACAGAAACAAAGTACATGATAATATCCATGACTACTGGGCATTAACTTGAGCTGACATTTGTTTGCCTAGGCAGGCTAAAAATATTAGTAAATATGAACAGCTTATTTGGGATGAAAAAAAGAGGAACTGGTTACCATGGAGGGTGGCAGCAGGGAGAGGAAGAGAGATGTTTGTTTCAAAATTCAGCCTCTGAATTTAAAGCAAAACTCCTGCATATCAAAGGTAGTGGATGAATTCATAATTGGTCTAGATTTAGTTTTTTGCTCATTATTTCATAATCGGATCTAGAAAATATATCTTGTAGATCAACCTACTAGAATTCTTTTTTAAAACAGGAACTAGGTCAAATGAATGGTTTGTGGGACATTGGCTTTCAGTGAGCAAGTTGTCCTGCCTCAAGGCTGGTATCTTAATTGCATCTGAGCATTGTAGTAGTTTTCCAAGATGGAAAAAGTATGCAGCTCTTGAGATCTCCTCTGAAACGCAACAAACTAGAATAATGTTAATTAGTAAAGGAAAAATGGACCTAAAGGGAGAATGGAATTTTTTATTCTGACACTGAAGATTTGTGTTAAATAGGAATAAGCAAAGATGGAATGAAGGTAGCAAAATTGAAATCATCAGCTCTAGTGATAGCTGTTTAAGAGGAAGAAAGGGCAAAAAAATCAGATGGATCCTTAGTTTCTGGGTCATTCTCGTGTACAGGCTTGAATATATAAATAATAGCTTATTCAATACTCTGGCTTTAGCACAAGGGCATTCAGAAGAACCACGGTATGGGTATAGAGTAAAATATCTAAGAGAAAAACATTGCATTTATGAGTAGGCGTACATTTGAAGTCAGAAATATAGTGAAAGGGTTAGGGTTCAAGGAGGAAATTTATCAAAGATAAATTGGTGATAGTATAATTTCTGCTGGCAAGACAAAGACGACAAGATGAATATTCCAGTATTCCACACTTTAAAATGTACAGAATTCTAATGATTTTACTTGGTTTTCTTTTTCTCCCATCTTAAATAATTTAGATTTTTGGTTTGGATGAGAAAAGAAAAGCAGTTCTGGCACCAAGATGCAATTTATGTGTTCAGATTGTGAAAGTTTCTCCCTCAATTGACCTATTTTCAAACTTTGTTTTAGACTTGGCAAACACCTAGTTCTAACAAAGGACTTTCAGAGGATGGTGGCTAGTTACTGAAAAGTGTTTATGTTCCAGAGTCAAGTTTCATTATCCAAAGGGAAATTCTAACTAGAACAGCCATACTGTGTCGGAACAAAGGCCCTTCTTGACACTGTCTTATGCACTGGCTGAAACAAATGGTCACACTAGGAACGGTCTCTTCAGTGCTACACTTTGGCTTTCCTATATTTGCCATCTTCAGTAGTGCAACACTCACTCTCTTCCCTATTTTTTCAGTTATTGCCCCTTGAGATTATTTTGTTTCCCCCAAGTCTATTTTTATGCTCTTCATTTGGGAACAGAAGACATTTAAATATTTTTCAGTGAGATCATCATGTGTTGCTGATTGGCATGAGTAAGAACTCTGGCCATTAGTAGTCAGACTGTCCAGGGTGCTCTGTGTAATCCCCCGTGTATTACTTGGCTTTTGGCAGAGGGATGATATCTTATCTTTGTCCTCCTGTACTCATTGTTTGCTCAGCCCTAACTGGAAAACCAAGAGGATCAATGGTAGATGAAGTTGTCTGAGAGAATAAAACGGCACTATAACAAAAAAGTCTGCTCTGGTTCTGTCCTCCCTCTTTAAACTGTTTGTGGCCCACCATGATGATATCCACAATTATGATTAATATCTCTATCAGATTTCTCTTTTATCACTTTCCAGTAGTTTAGGATCTAGAGACTGTCTGCATCCAACCGTTATGCAGGAAAACTTCTGAAAATCTACAGTAGCTTTTTCATTCAAGAATACTGAATGCCAACATGCAAGCAAAACTGTAAAGTCACAATTCTCTAATCATCCAGCAGACTTGGAAATGTACAGCACCTCTTTGATGTTTGCAGACAATGTGCTAAACTGAAGAGAATGGACTGAGGTACCCAAAGGAATTCAGTGTATTTATAGAGTGTTCTCTTTGCTCTCCTATTTGTAATTCATCTTGCTTCATCTAGGGAATCAGTAAACATAGATTTGCTTCAATGGCCTAAACAGAATAGAAGCTTCCCAAAGACAAGATCTTTTATTTAGAAAAAAGTGCAATTGTAAGATCTATGTACTGTCACATCTCGCAGAATCACCATAATCACATTTTGATTACACTAGAAAAAAAACCTAATTGTAATGTAGAAAATACTGAAGCCAAACTTTGATAGGTAACAGTGTTTAATGCAAGGGGATTCTAGGGCAATTCTATTCCCCAGTACATTTAACTATTTCAAGTTTATAAAATGACTGAGAATTCTTCTCAATAATTAGATATTAGCAATACATATATACAGGAAAAATTATCCATACAGGAATGCAGCAGTATCTTGTGTAACTAACAGACTGCTTTAAAGTCTATATATTTCAACTTTTTCCTCAGAAAACAGCAATTAAC
Organism: Cnemophilus loriae; assembly: GCA_013397755.1. NCBI lineage: Eukaryota > Metazoa > Chordata > Aves > Passeriformes > Corvidae > Cnemophilus > Cnemophilus loriae. Next base: position 1,090,504 of record VZTF01006247.1, on the reverse strand, counting down.
ATTTATAGTAGCCAAATTTGTTTTTTCACAGAATGGCCTGAAGTTTGCTTACAAACAATCATATCACTAGCAGGAGGTTGTCAGATGAAGTCTTCACCATTTATGGGTTGTGGCATAAGGAGAAATTTGGAGTGAAAGGAAGTCATTGGGATTCTAAAGAGCAATAAACTTACACTATTCATGAGGTAAAAATATTTAGCTTGATGTCACGGATTAATCCATTTGGCAGCTAAACACCACCTATCTGCTTTTTCACTCTCCCACAGAATGATGGGGAAGAGAATTAGAAGAGTAAAATGAGGAAACTCACGGGTTGAGATAAAGACACTTCAGCAGGGAAAGTAGAAGATGTATGCCCAAGCAAAGCAAAACAAGGAATTCATTCACCACTTCCCATGGACAGGCAGACATTCAGACATCTCCAGGAAAGCAGGGTTCCATCACATGCAACTGTGAATTGAGTAGACAATGAGATTACTCCAAGGGCTCCTCACTCTTCTGACCATGACTCCATATGCTGTGGAATAACCCTTTGGTGGGTTTGGTTCAGCTGTCCCTGCTGTCTCCCCTTTTTGGGGACTGTAAGGGCTGGCACCCCGCACAACATGTGATTAAGGCAAACTGGCACAAGACAGGGTTCTGGTTGTAAGCCATGCAGTCCTCTCTGATTATATCTAAGAGTATTAAAAGCAAAAAGCAACCAGCAAGCCAAGAGAAGCAATTGTGACTTCACTACAGATAAAAATGGCAGTGATTCAATGGGACAAGGAATAATTGGTTTGGTTTGTTTTAATTACTCAAAAAAATTTGAACTTAAACTTTCTACAGTTCAAAGCAGGCACACAACTTTATATATGCACTATAGGACAATAAAACTTGCTGACAGTTGGATGTGCTCATTAGGAATTGTAAGTCAGCAGCACTACTTTCAAAAACAGAAAACTGTTAATATGAAGACTTCAGCTGAAGGAATAAATCAAATAAATCAAATATTTAGCTTGATACATGTAGTCATTTTTCTATCTATGCAATATATTTTCAGATCACAGCTTCTTTGGATTGATTAATTATTCCAGTATATTCCCCAAATGCCTTATGAAATTGTATATTATATGAAACACAAATAAAGAATCAGAAGCCAGGCATATCTGGTTCATAGCTACTCTATGCCTCTGAAACCTTTTGTCAAGAGAGCTGTCCCAACTCATTAATTCAAAAAGAGGTTAATAGGGAAACCAGCATCAATAAGCCAGCAAAATCCCTTTTACATTTTTCTAGAATGATCAACACCTCTGAACAATGTAATTCATTGTGGACAAAGATTGTCAGCCTACTGATATTGAAGGCTAGGCTAACAGAGGAAAATACCCACAAAACAACCAATGGATTAGAAATTTATTATATTAATATCTGGGCAGATAGAAATAATCCAGTGAAACAGATTTAATGCTTTGTATCTAAATTATCTTATTGAAAATAACATAATTTAGAATAATATTAGAGACACGGCAGCTGGGAAGGTAACAAAGTTAGGGCTCCTATCTGTGTAATTTACTTGCATTTAGAAAGCTCTCAGTCTCCACTTTACTTATAATTGGTCACTCACATTTGCTATCTAGGACACTTTCCCTGCGCTTCCTGTAAAATTATCTACTGATAAGTCAAGCATTCAGAAGCTTAATGGTGTGACAGCCAGGCTCGTATTTTCAGTTTTGCATAAGGCATTGCAGAATCCTGTGTTCAGAGATTTCTTACCTTTGAGGAAACCAGAATTCAAAGTGAAGTCATTTGAAACTGTAAATAAATCCAACTTTAATCCTCAGGTAAATTTAACCTGGTAACTACCCTGAAGTATCAAGCAATAGCAGGTTGTCCCATCATGATCCATAGTTTGAAGCAGGATTATCTGTCAAGTTATTTCATTGGGATGTTCTGTGAAAAAATAAGCAGTGCCACACATTTCAAGGTGGCCTGAGCAGGGAAGTTCAAGATCGTGGCATTAAGTGTTTGTAACGTAATTCCATTATTTCCATGTAATATTACTAACCTTAATTAATTAAGGAAAGTGCTGCATCCTCCCTTCTGCACCTTGCTTCTCCCCATGTAACTGCAGTATGATGAGTAAAACTGCTGCAGCAAGGTTAGGTTTCATGATGGATCAAGATCTTTCACAGAAATCAGATTCTTCAACTGTAAAGATTCTGTTATTCAATCACTGGGCCTAAACAAAATTACTTCCTGCATATCACCCCTTACACAAGCTGATCTATTATGACTGCCTTTTCTTGTTAGTAATCTTCATTTAAGTAGTATGTTCTCTCAACACCTGGAAAAATGTCAATTACTCTATTAAGAAAGGGAGAAGAGAGACCAAACACGATCTGGATTAGAAACAAAAGACCTCTCCTGCTTACATTGCTTTGATAAATGTTTGTATTTAAAGGTATTAGTTTAATCTTTAATAATCTCCTGTTTTCTTTTACTAAAGAAAAGTTTAATTACTGTGTCCTACCTACTTGTCAAATACAGATTTAGTGTTCTAACATTTAAGAGGACATAAGAGAATGTTGAACAATTGCATACAATTTTTAATTTCATAATGCTAATTTCATGCAAGAACATTATCCTTACCAGACACTGGTACAAATATAAAGATGCTTTTAGGCTACATTAAAATTTTAAGTGTTTATCTATTTCATTGGTAAGAGAGAAAGCTGTTTATGAACAGACTGCATTGCACTAATTAAGGCACTTATAGATAATACAGAAAACACTTCCTCTTTGGAAAAATAAATTGTCTTCCTAAAAATTGGCTCTACTTACTGGAAAAAAAAATCAAAATGTTATTTAAAAGGAACAAAACCAGCATTTCTCTTTACAGACACTGTAGGATAGTAAGCATAAACCATAACAAAAGGAAATTTTGTACAGATGTTCTTGTTGGTGCACTGAAAGAAATTAAAAGGAGCCTAAAAAATACTTTCCAAATGGATAGGTTTTGTGTAAAGAAACACTGACAATAAAAATACAGATTAAACAAAAGAAATTAGCTGTAGCACTTGCAAAATGCTCCCCAGGTGAGTGTTCTTTAAGAGAAACTCTGTAGCCATACTATGATCTGGAGAGGACCCTTGATTCAGAGAAATTACATTGAAAATGGAGAATTCTGAGGTTGAGACATCATCTAATGAGACTGCAAGGTCTACGTTTTAAGTCTCTTTCAAGTTTCATTTAACTGCAACTGTGACAGGCTGTCTTGGAGTAAAAAATACAGGTCTGGAACCAAAAACCCTCTTTCTAGTACTAAGACAGACAGAAGTTGAAAATGAACTACAGACTGCACAGCAAATCTGTGACTTGGAAGCACTCTGAGAACATCCTGTGCCAAGCACCTCTGGAATTATTTCAGTGGGAAATTTTAACCTCTTCTCTGCCCATGGACGTGTTTGAGTCATCCTAGATATATTTTGTGATACTTCATGAACTGCATTTTGTCAGAAGTGTAAGTTTGAAAACATCTCTGAAAGAGAAACCTCCTTCACAGGCCATAGCCATGAGTCTTAACTGGCTTGATTTTGTTCCCTGACTGCATGATTTTAAACTGTAACAACATTTCTGTTACACTCTAGAGAAGCTCCATGAGTAGAGTTGAAAAAGGTAGATCCATGAGTAGACTGCTGCACTGAAATCAGGTGTCTGTACATGGTTGCTATGTTGTCAGAACTGTTCAGTGGGTAAACAAGCAAAAATAATGAATTATATTTGATTATATTAATTGTGCCTGACTTCCACTCTGCTGTTTCATCTAAATGAGATCCTCCTAGGTTTTGTGATCATTACATTTTCAAACTGAAATGCATATCTGTGTTTAAATGACAAAGTTATCATTTGAAAAGATTTACAAACGTTAAATTACAAACATGCACAACACTGCAATGCAGCAAGTTTGAGGAAGTAAAAAAAAGAGAATGGTTCTGAATTAAAATATATTTATGTAAAAATTTGTATCTGTGACATCCTTTAAGAAGAAATACTGCTTCATAGTGCCTTAGCTTTATTTAAAAAAAGGTTTGTTATAAGTCTCAAGTTTCAGACTTCTAAAATAATTTTTCATTTCATCCTTTTTTCGATTTTTAAAAAACCCCACAGAACAGTTATAGTAAGAGAGTGCAACTTGCAAGCAGTTCTTCTTCAGTCCCTATTAAAAATATATGTGAGATCAGAAACCCTCAGATTCTATCAGCTTTATAGCCTGGAATCAAATGAGCCTCCACTAATTTTTTATGAAGGATCCTCTTCTGTGATGCCAAGTCCCTCATGATTTCAGGAGCTTCTGAAACTCATGGTTCTAGTCCAAAAGGCATCACAGGCACAAAGCTAAAAACAAGGACCTTAAGACCCCCCTTGGGAGTCTTAGCCTTATTGACTGTATTATGTGGATCAAGAGGCTTCTCTAGTACCCATGAATTTCCCTGGTGGTTTTGTGCTGTCTTAAGTCAAAGCCTTTTAACTGATTCTTTTCCACTTAACAATTATAAAAGTTTGATGAAAAGAAAAATGCCAAAATCTTTGGAAAGTTGGTGAGAAAAACACCTCTGTCTTCTGTTCACTGTGATTTGGACTAGACCCAAACGAAGTCAAATGGCAGTTATATAGACAAATCAGTTTATATTAGAAAGAGCAACACAGCCACTAAAAGGCTTAAACATATACTCATTACATTTTTGTTGGGTATAATCCTCCGGCTTACTTTCAAGATTCTTAAAAGATTGCTAACCCCAAATACACGTTTAAGAAACAATCCAGGACTGTACGTTTGGAATCAATGCATAAGTTTATTTAGTTAGTTTATTTCACAGAAGATTATTTTGTTCAAGAATTATAACAGGTTGTATTCTTATAATGATACTTTCAAGTAAGTTGCCAACATGTAATTCAATAGCCACTCATTATTTGCTAAAATTTAATTGATTGGAGGGATGAAGAACCAGTAGTTCAACAATGTTTTTATCTGTATGATTCTTTTTCATGTCTATTCTTCCATTTCTTGCCTTTTTATTGTGTATTTGTTTCCTGTGACTTGTGAGAGTCAGACTAATCTTTTCAAGATGCAAACTAATCGTCGAACGACAGATAACTTCTTTACTATACCTTCTAAATTGACATGATGCCGTTATTGGAGGTTACTTTCTGTGTTAGAGGTATCAAATACATCATTAATGTCTTCAGCAAGCTGTTTGTTTACCTGTGAAAGAATCTAGGAATTCATTTTTCCTTAATGGCTTTTCCCCCCGATCATAGCAGTATATTACACCCATATTTGGTTCATATAGGAACAGTTCACGCATGAGACTGGACAACAGGCATAAAGGCCTGCGCAGCTGGAAGCTGAATGGAACCTTTGGTTAGTAATGGAGTAACAACGCTCAAGGTGTTGCTGCAAACTGAACAGCCTGCAAAAGGCTGAAAAAATGAACCTTCTGGCTGTAAATTTATCAAAACATTCTCTCACCAAGCCTTACTGTCTCATATTCTTTCCTTATGTGCAGTTACAAAGCAATCTCTGTTATTCACAGGACTCACGATGGACGTCAGTCCTTTGGCACAAGTAATTAATTCTGTAGACTAAAACTGGATGAATCGCATCCTTTTTTTTTGAGGAAAAAAATCACAACGAAAACAAAAACAACAAAAAGCAACCCAAAAAAACCCAAACCAAAACCTTTGGAAACTTAGTGCTCCCTAGAGTAAAAATTGAAATTAAACATGTACACCAAAACAGCAACACAACTTTAGGAATAAAGGCTTCCATTTCCTTGTTAATTTTTACTTATGTTAACAGAAACCTACATAAGGCATTAAGATGGAAAATGCATAGTAAAAAATTAAAAGTATAGTTATAATAAACTGCAACATTTGAAACATTCTTGCCTTCACGTGAGTTTGTTCCCTAACCTAACACATTCTACAGGCAACAACTGTTTGATTAAAGGAAATACAAAAGTTTCAAACAAGCACAAAAGGTCAGAATTGCAAAATGTGAACTAGGCACTTAATTTTGTGTTGGCAGGTGTTGAGTGCTTAAACACTTGTGTGGATCTAAGTCTTAATTTTTATATAGCATTCTACAAGTTCAGAGAGTATACCTCAGAGTTTTCACATAATTAATCCGCAAAATACATATATAATTCCCACTTGATACAGAGCACAAAAAAAATTACTCGCACAGGTAGGTAGCAGGTAGAGACTTAGAACTCAAGGCCTATTTATGCTTCACCAAGCCTATATTCTCCCGTGTTACCCAAAACTCTTGTAATTGAAAGATAAAATGATAAAAAGTTACAAACAATATGATGATATCATCACTGCTTCAACCAATATTTAAGCACGACAGACTTCCACATTAACATATTTAACAATGTGTCTAATTAGACTTACAAGTTAGAAGACATATGGAGTATTTTATTCCTACGTGGATTACCTTTGGTTTGGTTTTTGTTTTGTTTTGCTTGTCTGGCAGTCAGCTTTAAAAGTCTCCTTTTGTGTTTTTCTTCTTTTTTGTGTATGATTATAATTGCAGCCAGGTATTGTTATCTGAGGCTTTATATTTTATATTCTGTATTGCAATTCAATTTACAGTTCCTAACAGCAAGGGGTGAGTTTTCTCAGTGGCTAAGTAAAGAGGCTGATAGATATGATTATTTCTGAAGAGAAGGAGAGAAGTGATTCTGGGAGTACAGTTCTGTTTGTTTCTAAACAAGGAGAGTTATGATCAAGAAAGCTCAGCAGATGAACTATAGTTATGAATAAAATAGTTTTGATCATGTTTATGAGGAGTTTTCTCTAAGACTTAGAGGACCAACAGAGAGAATCTCATAAAGCAGGAAACAAAGTTAATTGCAACAAAGAGAATAAAAGTCTGCCTTGAACAACAAACACTAGGAACTGGAAGCGGCAATTCCAGACACCAAGAGATTTGCCTGCCCTGCAGTTCAGAAAGGTAGTAGACTACCTAGCAGATATCAGGGTTTCTACATCTGTAACTAAACCAAGGTCAGTAAAGGTTGTAAAACTTGACTGAATAGTGAGTAAATCATGCCCAGTCTCCTAATGCTGTATGCATATTTTTAGAGGTCACCAAGATATGTGGCTTCAGCTTGAGCAGTAGCAATCAGAATATTTAGAAGATTATAAAAGTAATCCAATCGTTTTCTTAAATGGATTAAGGGTAATTTAAATACTTCCTCAATGCTGAAGAAAAGTATGCTTACCCAAAGTCTTCTGTCTGGCAGTGACCAGTAACAGATGCCATGGGGAAAAAGATGATGGAGCACAAGTACAAAAATTTCCTCAATTTTCAAATGTCAGTCATAACTAAAATATGAAAGTCATAGCATACTGTGGTTAGAAATGCCATTAACTAATTGAATTTTGAACTGCAAAACTCTCTGAGCTCCTTGTCTAGGTATGTAACAACCTTACTTTATCAGACTGGTCGTGTAGTCATCTAGTGCTTGCCTAACATCTCTTATAGTTCAGATATAACACTGTGAAAAGTACAAGGTGTCCCAATTCCAATGGCAGACAATTTGCAAGGTATTCTTAGCTTAAATCAAACCCACTCCAGTAGGACAGAGCGACTCACAGAGGAATGTTTTTCTAGGCATTGGTTTTGAAAGCACATTGCCTATGAAGTCACCAAGACTTTTGGACATAACATAGGACAAATTTTGCAATAATTATGTACTGTATTTTGAAGTTGTAAGAGACTGAAGAGCTGCAGAACCGTATTTTTTCTCATCACATATGTACATACATACACAGTTTTTTAACTTGGCAAATAAGTAAACCAAACAAGCCAAATAACATATTTACTGCACGACAATAATAGGAATGATGTTTCTTTCTATGTTAATTATACTTCAAACACACTGATGTTAGAACTTTGATCAGCATGTGCCTGTGAGTAGTTTAAGTTCATCCTTTATAATTTTATCATATGTTCCAATTGGAACTTTATAATGCTGAAAGTTCAAGACACTGAATACCTGTGTAAAGTAATGTATATGTCTACCCATCTTGAATCCACCAGTGAATATCTCTATCTTATGTCATAATCTTCTGCAAAATATTGACTAAATTAGGGACCATATGTCTTTTGTCACTGGTAAAGATTTTTTTGCCATAAAAATTTACAGTCTTTAGTGTTACTTTTTCATATTTTATTCAAAAAATAAAATAAAACACGATATGCTCAGTACAAGCGCATATTGTAAATTAACACCTATTATGTAATATACAGGAATGATTAGATCAAAGAAGCAAAAATGATTCAACGAGGCGACCTTTCAGTCATTTGAGTTACCATCCTTCTGCCACAAAAGCTAGTATTTCTTGCATAGGAAATTAATGGGAGAAGCAGATGATCAACTCACCTCTATTCATGTGTACTGCAGTTTAGAAAGAACCCAGTGTTCCCTGGGGCAAATTAGTTGTTGTTGGCAATATGCACTGCTGCTGTTGGCACAAAGGGCAAGGTAATGCAGTAATATTTTACTAGTGTCAGATGGGGCTGTGCAGTAAGAGGCTAGGGCAATTTAATGCAATGCCATTTATTTATAATGGAAGCCTGAATCTCCATCCACTGAGCTATAAACTTGCATTTTGTTGGATATAGTCTATTTCCCTAGATCACTGAAGCTATTAAAATCTGAAGACTAAGTTATTGATATGGAAACCTGTTGCTGAGCTGTTTAGATCTATCTCGTTTTCTAGCACATATATTTTGGAGGTCCTAGATATTTGTTTCTTTTTCGGGCTTTATGGTATACTTAAGCTTGTCACATAGTCACTGTTTATCTTATAGATGATATAATAGGAAATATAGCTTTAGTAGCCAAATGGAACAGAAGTTCTCACATAGTATAAACTGATTTATCTTCAAAATCAGCATTTTATCACTAACCTTTAATATGTGAAGAAAATGGTCAGATATAATTTTACAAGAAAAATCTTCACTGTCAAACTCATACTTGTATTCTTGTCTTGGACATTGACATATAATTGTCATCACTGAATTGAAAGTTTCATATAAAGCAATATCTAGAAACAATGAAGAAAGAGAGCCAATATTTGTTCTTGCACTTTGTAATAATTAAAGCTATGCAACACACATATTGTAGTGTTATCTCTCTCTTCAATACACATTGCTACAGAGCATTGTCCAAGAACCATAGAGGAAAGAAGATGAATTCAGATTTCTGTTTTTGATAGGTCTAATATACTCATGGCCACTGGATGATAAACTATGATTACAACAAATCATATCTTGATATGGCTGACTAACAGAGTTCTTTTATGCCTCACCAGAACCTTAGCATAACCTGCTACTTGTATAATTTTCTTTCTCACTGACGAGGATATTCCTCTATCAGGTCAATTTTTTAGTGTTTTTTTCTTTAATTCAAGGCAGGGTACACTTATTTAAAACTACCTATATGAAACAGAATTTATATCGCAGTATCTAACATGTAATGCTTTTTTTTACTGCAGTGGGTTTAATTCACAAAGATATTAAATGTACCAAGGACCCCAACTTTAAAAGAATGGAAGTAGTAACATATGAATGTATGATAGGAGAACAACAGAGTCCAAGATGCTTTTCCTAAGTGTAGTACAAAGGTTACTCCCACAGTCCCAGACATGACACACAACATTTTGATTGTTCTCTCCCTAGTTCTGCTAACAGCTAGATATAATTCATTCAAAATATGCCCACAATTTTAAATTTTAAAAACCTGGCTAAAATTCCACCTGGGAAAAATCAGACAATATACTGAAAACTGAGTCACACTGTCATTATGAGTATTATGGATGATCCAGGTGGCAGATAGTCCTCAGATCCTATTGGAGTATATGTTAGTTTTCTGCATAGAGAAAGTGTAGATAAGAAGAGTAGAAAAATATGTAACAGTGTATGTTGCTCTTTTTCTTGCTCTCTTTCTTTCTATCTACAAAATTCTTTAGTGAAGACATTAAACTTGTTGAGTCTGTTGGGTAAAATTAATTTTTGGTCTAGGACCACTAAAGTCAATATACTAAAAAAAAAAGAAATCTGATGAAAATTTGGAAGCCTCTTAGTGTTATGCCTAAGGCTGAATAACAGTCACTTATTACAGGAGAAAACAGAGCTCCCGGATTTATCATCAGGAGTCCTTAGTTTCCAGCCAACATTAAACAGAACTGTCTGTTTCTACAAATATTGGTTAATGGGCTTTTCTTTTCACCAGGTCTTTCACATCTGTATATTACATGTTTATAGTTACAGCTCAGACATTTCACCTAGAAGAAGGAAACACATATTTCTGAGTAATATGAACCTATGAAAATTATGGACAAGAGCATTATGAAATAATATATCTGAGCAACTACATCTGTTTATATCAGATAAGGCCTAGTCTAATGTGCAGTGATATTTCCAAGGAAGATTACCAACTGTGAATTAAGAATGTATATTCTGTTCATGCAGCACTGTGTTCCTGCAAGGAGAATTTGGGGTAACTATGCTTTAAATACCCTTTTAATTGTTCACAACAATTGCAGTAATAATGGTATTAACAAAAAGAAAACCAACAGGGAAGTAAAAGGACTAGAGAGACTTTTCCTCTACTAGTTATTAACAATCAATGCAATATTAGTGGTCTCTGAAAACTATTATGTCTGTACTAACCAAGTTTTTCAGCTTTCCTCTTGTTTTCTCATATATATTTTAACTCCATGTTCTGTATTATAAACCATAAAAACCAGAAGTCACAGTGATGCCACTTAATGAGTATACGGACTTCAATTCGATAACATCCAAGCTGTGAACTGGACTGCATGGTCATCACGCCCTGCACTTTTCCAATACTAACAAAGCTGAAAGACTTTCTGTTTTTAGTCTGGTAGTTTCCTTGGTGTCTGAATTTAAACTCAACTTTCCAAAAGGGATAGTGGTGAAACTCCTGGGTTTTGTAGTTGATTAGCCAAAGAAAAAAGATATGACATCTCCCTATCAACAGTCGAGACGAGAGATCTCATACCTTTGCCAGAAGGAGGATGAAGTCAGCATCACCACGGGTCTGATAAAATGAAGTTGTTACAACTACTTTGATTAATTTAGGCCACCGGGTGATCCTATATGCTGAAAGCATAGGGTAAGATGAAGAAAAGGCACAAAGGAGCAGGCCTCATCCCTGTGAGTTAATTCCTTCAGCTGAACGATGAAGGCTCCAGTATTTTCTACCATTATGAGAAGACTGTCTCAGTGGTCACAGCCGAAAGTCCAGGATTCTTGCATCTTAAGTCTCTAGACACACTGAAACATATGACTAAGTATGAATATTATATCACATGGGGCAGACCTACTTTGTATTCAGACCTCTAAAAATTGATGGAGCTTTTTCTCTGCAATGAAGACTATACGACAAGACAGAAATGATGCAAGTAAGAATTATTTAGCATTGCGCCTTCATTCAGAAAAATAAAAATCCCAGTAATGTTCACACATGTTTATTTGAGACATTTCTACAGATGAAGGCCTTTAGGTAGCATATTCTCACAGGATCAAGAAGTTAAAACCATTTCTGTTCATGCTTAACTGGAAATAAATCAGTACATGCATTCTTAATTTTACTGGCAGAATTTAATAAGTCTGAAATCTTAAAATTTACAACATGTAATAATGACAACTATTTAATAATAAACATCTCAATTGGCGTTATAATTTTAAAGACCAGAGACAGATGTATTCCATCAAATTTCCTATAGTATTCAAAGAAAGATGTTAATAAAGAAGAAAAAAACCTCCCAGTTTAAAATTAATGCCTGTCTAATTTTGTGAAACTATTGGGATCTCTCAGTACTTTGTTACCTTATGCATTAAGTCACTCTAAAAGATTGCAACGCTTTTTGAGAAGTTTCAAGGACACAGTGAAGAAGAATTAAATTATCAAGTTATGTTACTGCTTGCTCTTGTATTTACATTTATTCTGGATGGAATTAATTTATAGTGGGGGAGGGGGCAAAGAGAACCATACATCACACTAATGCAAAGTCCATGAAAAATTTGTCCTTCATGCTGTGACTGGACACTGTCAAGCAAGGTTTACAACATTTTTATCTATGGCTAAGAAAAGCTGCAGTAATTAGCTACCTCAGTTGCCACTAGATAAATATTTTCCCCTAATTATATTTATGAGGAAAAGGTGGAAAACATTTCATCTGTTAAAAAGAAATAACCTCTAAAGCATAACCTCCAGAATCTGAGTATTGATTCTCTCATGTTTCCCCAGATGGCAAAGTGGCGAAACAGAACCAAGAACACCCAGAGGCAGCTGCTGCAGCTTCTGTGTATAGGACTTGAGGAAAATTAAGATTATGTTTTCATTGTCCATAATATTGCTTTGGTTCCTTTCACATTACGTGCGTACAAATTCCCACGTGAAATCTGTGAAAAATGAGATTTAAAATAGGCACGAGTCATGACTAAAGAGCTGTCAGTGAAAGCCTGTAGAATTGGTACCCGGACTGAGATTGAAGTCTCACCGCTACAGAACAGAACAAGACTGTAGAACAGACCACTGGACAATAAGATCATGACAAACCCATGATGGTTTGTTTTTGCAACAAAGAGTTAATTTAAATTCAATTTCAAGTAAATTTCCTGTGTGAAAACTTAATTTTATTTTCTCTCATATTCTAATTATTGTAAAAAAAGCCTAGAATAGGAGCTTTGTTCAGGAGAATTTACATTGTATTCTAAAATACATGAATAATATCATTATTTGTCTTCTTGAAATTAAAGAATTATTTTAAAGATAATGTTTACACACTCCAGTATTCCGAAAAGAACCAAAACAAAATGAAACTAGAGGTGAAAAACAACCCCAAAATCAACCCTTTGCATAGATAATAAAATGCACAGTTATAGTTTACTCTTCCTCTAGCCACAGTATTTCCCACTGTTTTGTTTTTTTTTTTTTTTTTGGAGGCATTTCCATCTCTGTCATTTCATCTCAATAGTTCTGTCTGTTTCAAAGGCAGGGATTCTGTTTTATGCCTGCTGCAACACAGAACTCGCAGCCATATGGATTGTCCCACAGAGACCCCTATGGGCTCCTAGAAAGGCTTTCCAACCCACATATGGTCCTTTTAAAGGTATTTTGCTGCTTTCTAGATTCATAAACCTCATAAGTAGTATGAGAAGACTAAAAAAAAAAAATTCCTAGTGCTGCCACAGATCATAAATGAATATAAACATACCAAATTTATGAACAACCTGTCCACTAAGAAATACATAATCAGTAGGATCAGTGCATCTGCTAATGAGTCTGGAAGCTCTTTTTCCCCTCTAATAGGGCAAAGAGGATAGCAGCAGTAGTGAAAACATTTAGACATTATGCACTGGATAGCTTTTTCTGGACAGAATTATGACATGGCTCTAAGCAAAACCTATTAAAATGTGGGAAAAGAACCAAAACTATTCAATATATCTTGCGAAAACCCTGGGGAACACATATTTTTAAAAGGCTTTTTCATTAAGATAGGATCAACTTTTATTGAAGTATCGATGTTCAGTGCATTTTTATATCTAAATTTTATTATTAACATCACCTCTGAAAATGCAGCATGTAAATGCAGGCAAATATTGAAATGGGAAGTACGGGGAACTGCTCAAGAAGTTGGTGATTAATGTTAGAACTCGACAGAACCTAGGACATCTGAAGTTTAGCTGGTCCTCTCTTACCTGTACTTACCTTACTAGTGAGAGAGAATTGCTATCATCTTTTCAGGAATTGCATACTTCTCTTGCTAATTCCTTTCAGATTGCTTCTCAAGTCAGCATTTGGCTTCCTGTTCTGTGATGTATGCTATGACTTTTATCTCTGTTTAATAAATTTTGGTAACAGACTGTAGATGTTCTGTGTGCAATTATGCTTTTCAAAACCAAACTGAATCAAAATTGTACCATTATATTTCATGCTGCAAAGGCTTTCACAACTATTTCAGTAAACTATGCAAAATAACACAATCTTGATCTTTCATCAGTTTAAATAATAATTATCTACCTGTAGATTACCAGTAACCTATTTATAAAAGTTAAAGTAACAATTTTATTGTCCCAAACTGATATGTAGGAGTCTTGTTTAAGAGATGATGGAGCAATTCTGTGGGAAGCAACAATAATTATGCATTGCCCTTCTGAACAGACGTAGGACGTACATGCAAATGTAGGTCACAGTTTTGGTCTTTCTCATTCTGCAGCAGTAGTAAAGATATAGCTGTATTGGAGGAGTACAGACTTATTGAAGAACGGCCACTTTCTGATTCCTCCTTGACCAATTTTCTTACTCTTAAGTCCAAGCAGTGGCATCAAGAAATTCTGTTGCTGCAAGAGCAAATTCACGATACATTGAAATCTTTTCATGGATTTAGACCTACTATAAATTCAGAAAATTCAGTCAGGTTCTACATTTACTTTAAATGTATTTCTACCAATGAAATTTTAACCTGATATTTTTGCTGTAAAACACCTTCCAACAATCCTGATTTTCTCTGTATCACTTTATACACAGCACTGTTCTTTTATGGCCTATGCGCAGAAGTAGTGAATGGACTGTACTCGCTACTATCAAGAGAATGTCTCCTTATAGAAGTAAATGATTAGAGAGTCTTGTCATCAAAATACTGGATAGATCATGCAACAGGGTATTGCAATACTGCAAATACTGTGTAGTACGCAAGCAATGTTTTCCATACTCAGCCGTCATAAAATTTGCACGTTTATGTATAATTTCCCTACTGTCTAGGGTTTTAAACTTATACTCTTCTGTGGGCTTCTTCAGATGTGTCAGGCAGGGCATAAATGAGTAGATCTTATTATTCCACACCAGAAAATAGTTTTAAACCTAAACCAAGGCAGCTTTTTTAGACTCCCATTCTGTAACATCAAATTATCCTCCATCTCTGTCATTTGAGACCTCAAATTTCAAGCAGCCTATGCATTAATTTATTAACTGAAAATTCCTTCTGAATCTCACTTTGTGACTTGAATTCTTCACTAATTACCCTTCAGAAAGGGGTATGTTCAGATTAAATTTCAAAATTTTAAACTGATTATTTTGGTCTGTTAATAATGCGAGAATGGTCTCTGAAAATAAGATATAAACGATTATTTCATTGCAATATAATTGTGAAAAGCTTGTAAATATACTGCACTGTTTCCAAAGTATGACAAGGAGATCATATAGGGATACAACATAAGATTTCAGTCACTTTATCAGCAACTGAAACAAAAATAGGAACTTATTTTTCTCATAAACATATGGTAGAATCCCATCTGTTATATCTAACCAGCCTGAGCATTTTAACATGTCCTGGGCTGTTTTTCAAATTTTTTAAGTCTTTACTAGCAACACTGGTAAAATTTTTATACTTGCAATCCAATAGATAAGTTTGAATTTATGTGTGAATCATGCGAAGAGTCATGCAAAGTGATTTTTACAGAGGTATGTAGACAACAGTTTCAAAATATAATTCATACTTCTCTGTACAAAAAAAAAGAGACAGATGCTTGTTTTTGAAATCCATACGTTATTATACAGTCAAGGTGAATTCTTACGTATTGATGTAAAATGCCAAAAAACCTGCAGAATTTTTTTTCCCAGTAAAATATCAATTCTTCAGTTTGGCACGTTGTGCGCTTCCATCAGAAATGAGAAAGCACATGTTAGCACATGTTTCAGTGCTGTATCATTGGGTCTTTTACTGATGGGTGGTAAATTATCCCACCTACTTCTTTCTTCTCCACTAAATTAAAACATTTTAAATCCCTTGTGATATACTTTTCATCATTAAAGTGCATAGATAAACAGATTTCTGGATTTCCACCAACCATACTGATGCTAAATACAATCAGAGTAACAATGCAATAATTGTGTGTGGGTTTATGCTGTGCATAATGCTATATGTAGAAAGGTTGCACTAATTAGATCAGGTAAAAGGAAGAAAACATCAGAACTGTCAGCCTGACCTCATAATTTCTTCTGAATTTCTTGCATTCTCATGATTTTCTACATCTGAATAGGACTCACAACATTTGAGACCTTTAGTACATAATCTTAATATATTGTTCAGAAATATACATAGCTAAATAATTTTTACTATTGCCATTGAATGAGAATATAAACCAAGAAGTGCAAACACATCCTCACTGGTTTACCATTGTACATCAAATAATGCTGATGAATTTAAAGGAAAACATGAAAATAGTTATTAAAAAAATTACTATGAGGAAATATAACTTTATCTGAGGTGGCTATACTGTGTGACTGTTACAGCCACACAGCTTTACTAAGAATGTCAAAATCCCCTGGACTCCATTGTGACAAAAATACAAGCTGCAGTACCACGCATACAGCAAGGACAGGATTTATTTGTAAAAGATAGGTTCATAAAGCTTTAAGGAGGCCCCTAGGTATCCAAAGTATCCATATTGATACAATAACAGATACAATACTGGAGCTGTGGATGACCCATACCTTTTCAAGAATGCCTGCTGAAAGTGACCAGAGCTTCCTTGGGCATTAGATAGCCAGGCACAAACACCTGAATGATTCACAAGATGTGTGCAATGCCTGGACAAGCTCCTGTACTCATAAATTCCATTATAGCTATACCGATTTTAAAATTTGAAATAATTCTGTACAATTGCCTGAAATGTGTCTTTATAGGTTATATGCATCATAACACAAATAAACCTATTCCACTATGCCTTTAGGTAAATATTTGACACCTTTGTTTGATTTTGTAGCAGCTTGACTAATGAAAGTGAATGCTAGACTTGATAAGCTAGACAATCCCAAACTTCTCACTGAAAGTAAAAAACAGAGCAGAGGCTTTAGGGGATTTCTGTTTCCTTGATGCCTCCACTTTTTGCACAAAAGTGTAACTATTTTTTTTTTTTTGCACAGTGTACACAGTACCTGGATGTATTTCATCCCTGCTATGGAACAAAGCAGTTCTTAATACACTCCATTTGTCTTGCCAACTCTAAACTACTTAGCTATAAAATACTCTGTCAAATATTCAGTATTTATAGTCCAGTTTGCTATCTATATTCCAATTCTAATTTTATTCAGAATGTGATACCTTTTAAAAGGTACTAACTAAAGAAAATAATGTAATCTAGTTTCAGACTGAAATAATTTCTCGAGCTCTCCTAATGGTACACAGACTCTCTTTAAACCTGATATCACAGCACAAGAACCGAGAATTAATGATGCATCTACTAGCCCTGTTCCAAGTCTAGTTATTGCACTTATCTTAGATATATTTAATCATTGAGCACATTATGAAGACCTTTATAAGTCTGTCTTACCAGATACATAAGGACTGCATTTTCTTTCTGTATTATCTTTCTGTATTTTCTTTCTGTATTAGTGTTTACAGTAAAGAAAGAAATTACTCTCTTTTTTGCCATGGTGTGCCCTATTAAATTAATGCTCATTTACATATATATATATATCTTAATTCACATACAATTATTAGGCAACATTTTCTGTTTCCCCAGCATAAATTGAGTTTAACTCCTCTTGCTTTAATAGATTTTTGCTGCACATGCTGTGGTGGCACAAAGAACAGAGTTTTGCTCTGTGATACTCTACAGATGCTTTCAAATCTCTTCCTGTGTGAAATCAGGACAAAGGCAGAGCATTCAGCCTGCATTTGGGGGTAGAAAGATTTTGTGGTTTCTCCAGGAAAGAAAGCTTTAGTGCTACGGTTGAACCTACATTCCTGACTCATTTTTAAAGTGGCACAGAGCTTAGAAGTGAGGAGACAACACAATAAAAATATCCAAAATATTACATGGAATATGACATATACAAAGACTAACCTTTGAAGACTTCTTTAGAAAAGAAACAGGCATGAAGTTTTATTCCACAAGAGGAGTAATTTTTGTATTGGCCATTTTTGGTGATACAAAAGGAAAGTCAAATCTAATATAAATATCAAAGTTTCCTCCAAAACTGAAAAGTATCAAGGTTTCAGAAGACGGAAAAAGGCCCTTGAATAATTGAAAAACAGCTACCTGCTCCATAGAGAGTTGCCCTCTTGAGGTTTTAAAATGGTCGTGAGAAATGCAGCTCGTGCCAAACAAAGACTATGAATTTGAATTGAAATATTAAAGTTCTAGTAGAATATATATTATTAAATGTAAAATAAATACTTAAATAAATTAGTTACTGCAAACTTCTACATTAGTGTTAGGATTATTCTGGTATTGTTCCTTATTTGAAAAATGCTTATGCTGCTTATGCTCATAGGATGGTGAGAAATAAAACAAAAACTGAAACATCCTAACCCCACCTTCCTTCTCCCCAGCCTCAGCTTCACTCCCTTCGCACCTGCTCTCCACCTCTGAGAACTGCAGGGGGATCGGGAATGCGGTTTTGCTCAGTTCATAACCGCTTCCCTCGCTCGTCTTTCCCTCTCACACTCTCTCCCAGCTCTGACATGGGCTCTTCATGGGCCACAGCTCCTCCAGGAGATCTCCATGTGCTCCAGCATGGGGTCCTCCACAGGCTGCAGTGTGGATGTTTGCTGCCCATGGTCATCTTCCCACACTGCAGGGGAATCTCTACTCCAGTGCCTGGCGCACATCCTCCTCCTCTTTCTTCAGTGACCTCAGTGTCTACAGAGTTGTTGCTCTTGTATATTCTCTCAACTCTTTCTCACAACCTTCAGATGGTTTTTTTTTCCCCTTTCTTCACATCTTTCTGCCAAGATGCCTCTACCTGGGCTGTGGGTTCGGCTGCACTCTGCTCCGGGTGGGTTGGAGCTGCCTGGAACTGGCTGTGTCCAGCACCAGGGAACCTTCACCCAGTGCAGCCCTCAAAAACTTGATCAGTTTCTTCTAATAAGAAGAAATTTTTCAGGTTTTTTTAAAGACTCCTACTTAATAAGAAACAGCTTTAAATCAGCCCCTGCCATCAAAGGATCTGCCAGGAATCTCAGTGAAATTAAGGAGGACTTAAGCACTTAAATCTACACATAAAGCTGCTTCATAAAAGCTGCTTAGGTTTTGACTACCACAAAAAGAGAAGTGTTATGTTCACTACAGTCAGCTAAGAAATCACATGAAACCATGCATGTTTCTTGCAAGTATCTCAATGAACACCTGATTTACCAAGGTCCTTCATCCCATCAACCAAGTCATAAGTGTGATTGAGAAGATGAAGTCAGGGAATGGTGCAAATCCCTTAGATACATGAACTAATTGTAAAGTTCTTGTTTTTGCTGATTAATTCTAAAAATTGATCATTACATGCCATTTTTTTTTATTACAAACATAAAGTATTATATCGTCCTGTCATCAGAGATGAAGAAATATTTTAAGTACAACTGGACAATCACACACTCCCTAGAAGTATCTTCTTCTTCTGACAAGTCTTTATTATGCTTTATGGGTTTAATTAGAGACCCAATATAGAAAAATATTTCAACTGTCTCAGATATAGACAAAAGTAATATACTTTTCCCAACAATGTGATCTAACCTCTATATTGAAAGTGCCACTGGAGTATACAATAATACTCCTTGGACTGTCTATGCTTCTATCTATTTAAACAGTATAGTAGGGATTGTCACTGCTTTACTGGATGGATGTCTTATATTATGGAGCAATAACCAACAACATTTTGTATGGTAGATTACAAAAAATGTCTGAATTATTTTGGATTAACTTTATTCTTTTATTACAGTAGAAATCGCAAAACACTTTCTAAAAATAAATGGATTATAAATATTTTTAACCCATGTTTTCTTAGAGAAATAGCTCCAACTTGTGGAGACAGGGCAGTTACAGGTAGTTTCAGTCAGAACAAGAAAGCGTATAATTATCTAGGTTAGCTAGTTAAACCTTCAGATACAATAGTCTTTCCCTTTAAAAAATAATTGGTCTGTAACAGTTTCTCACATTGTTAATTGTCTGGCAACTAAGGTGAAAACATCCACAGGGCCAAAGATCTCTCTGCAATGAACACTTTAGCCATTTGTAGCTCTCCCCGGGCTGTACCTGCAGAATAACACAACAAACTGCTATAGTCCAAGTGACCTTGATGTTGGATAGGCTCAGCCACTTATAATTGCTCTTTTGCAGCTGGAAGGCTTGGCTCATTTTTTGCTAGGAAACATTTAGTTATTTGTGTGGCAGATTTTATGTGGAAATTAGCTGTCGGATGATTTGGACTGTGTAGCACAGACTTACAGAGACAGAGTTTTTAAAAATATTTTTTGTGATCTGGACACTGGGCAACTTTTACACGGAGAATGAGAGTCAAAAACAGGAGAGTGAGTTGCTCTACAGATGGAAACAGAAATCTCTGTTGCATGCAGCCTTACAATAGTGTCTTCAGCTGGACCATATAATTCTTCCAAAATTTTTTTTCTGCTCAGTTTGTGAATTCCAGCTGGTCCCTGGTTCTACATGACCGCTCCAGTTATTTGCCATCTTAACTACATATAAAATCTCTCTTAACTCTCTACCCTATATACAAAAGGCTGGCCTACATGACTATTTCTACATCTGCTGCAACAGTCTCTATTGACCATTTTAAAGTGCCTTATCTTGGTACAATTTTGATAAATCTACAGCAGGAAACACTCAAGGGAACTTCTGCAAGGGCCAGATTCTCCAATTGGGGTTTTAATCAACATATTTGAGCAGATGGAATTAGCACAGCCAGAGGAGAAACTGCCTGGGGAAAATACTCGGAAAGCCTTCTTGAAGCCACTTTGAAACCTTTTGCAACATTTGCTCAAATACTTTGTTGCGAAGGATGTGGGATCTCAGTCGTTCAACCTGCCTCACGTTCGGTGTGTTGCCTCTGCAGAGGAGTACCTGGGGAAATTTCTCACTCCCTGAGGAATTAATGGTCCAAGTTAACGGGATGTGTAAGAGGTACCACTCCGGTACTCAGCTATGCAACAACTGTAGCACATGAACTGTATTTTATACTCTTAACTTAAATTCTGTAGTGTTTGCCATATTTGCAATACCTCATAAAATAGACCTGAAATAGCACACATATTTTAAGTTAGTTTATAAACTAGATTATAACTACTTCTCAAGCAGAAATAGAAATAAGGATGTTCAGAATTATTTCTCCATTGGAAGCATTTAGCTTCTGATTGTAGCAGATTCCTAAAGCCCCCCAAAGCAGTACCTCAGCAGAGGCTATATGAAGAATCTTTGCCTAAAAACAGACATGCAGGAGACTTTGCAAAGAACAATGGACATGAAAGCAGCTTTAGCTCATACTTTACTCCCAGCAAATTTGGTAAATGCACATATTTCTACAGGAACATAGTCATGTCTCTGCAGGTCTTTTACTTCATGTCTTTTACTTTAGATTAGTCCTTTGACCCAACAGAACTGCTGCATACTGACAAAAATGTTGAGAAATTTTAGTCTCGGTGCTAGTCAGGTACATAAATAAATACATAAAGTATGGAACAAACAATTGAATTATTTTTGTTAGTGTGAGGAGCTATTAGATTATGTCTAAGAAATTCTGTCTTCTGGTTGTTTTCTTGTTTTTTTTTTTCCCAGCCTGGAAGTAGTTTTGAATTCTAAATTCAAATGCTTTACCTATCCCCACAGTAATGTCCGTTGTCTACCTCCACAAAGAAGGTGCATCCAATCTGACTGTTGAGAACAATCCTTCACACAAGGTATCACTTGTGGGAATTAATACAACAGAACAGTCCCAGAGACCATTTAACGGCTGAATATATACAGAAGCAATAATTAAAGAAAGTGAGTTTTTAGAAGACTGATAAATTAGTCCCGTTTTAAACTTTCCTGGACTAGTCATTAATGACTAGAAGTCATTAATAACCCCCTTCCTACCAGTGGCTAGCTCTTACTATCAGTCATTATAATTATCACTATGGATTCGAAATAGTCAGTCCTTAACAACCACAGCTGACACCAGCTGTAAAAATGCAATACCAAGGACTCGATGCCACCCAATTAGCATTGATGGCAGCAGTCCTTGATGTTCTTAATTTCCACAGTAAAGGTAAGATGGATCTTCAGTGGATGTCTTCTCCACACCCACCAAATTCCGGATCTTTCATAAGGCTAGTAAATTCCCACCCCTTAGCCTCAACTCCATTCTACTTCCTGCCTGATCCTTGGGAAATATTAGTTTTCCAGGCTGCAGCAGGTGCCTTATCCTGGTGCTCATCTGCTACTGCTGCTTTTCCTGGAGCAAAAGAATTATTTTTTCAGTTCATTAGGTTGAATTTTTTCAATGAGCACTTACTGTCCATTGGTGTGTTGTTAATAGCTCTGGTGATGCTGCCCTTAACCAGTGTTCATATTTTCAAGGTCTTTGCTACTAACTGGCACCTAAACTGTGCATCATAACAAGAGACACCTGGAGTCAAGCCGAGTCCACGTCAACAATTTCTCATAACAATTTGATATTCAGCCTAACAGGCCAGAACTTGAACTTCACACTGTTTGCATCAGGCACAATAAGCATGAGGTCCATGGCCAGCAATGGTAGTAATTTTTTACTGGATTATTAGGTTAAAAAAATTGTTTGCACAGTTATGCTATGTTAACACGTTCCTGTCTGGGTTCAAAAGAAGCTACAGTTAAAGTCTGCTTTGTGTGTTTCTACATTTATAGGTGCAGTATGCATGTGCTTTGGCTACAGCTGTTTCATTAGCTAGTATAGCTGTAGCATCAGGGACTGAAAACTACATAGGGCCAGGCAGTTTTGTTAAATTTATAGCTAGATGAGCTCCCTCAGGAAAAGGAGCAACTTCCCCCTGTTTACCAGTGAGGGATCCCTTACATATATTGATGGCATTTTCTCAGTGTTGACCAGATCAGCTTTGGAAAAAAGTTGGTCTAATTTCATATGCCTATAGAAAATCCTCCAAAAAATCAAGTTTTGATCCAAAACTCAGCACTCTCCTCTAGGTTCTGCTAAACCTTTACTAAGCAGCTACAACTGCCTTTTGCTTCTCCTGTTGCATCCTATTAGGCAGAGGAGCCATCAGAGTCATCTTTGTACCTATTATTTGGCTTCAAGGAATGTCCTGACTCTTCTGACATGATTCAGTGCCATATCCAAGGTTCATACTATACATACCCTTTTGTGACTGAGATTGTCAGCAGCTATTGAAGAAGAGAGTAATAAGCTGCTATTCTTGGATTTTGAGCTACATATATTGCATGACAGTTATGTCACCTAATTTTCAAGTATTCACTGGTTCTATCCAAGCTTTTCTCAGCCTCATATATTTAAAACTGTGGAATGGCTTAACAGTGTGCAGCTGCTTAGGAAAAAATCCAAAACATCTATTTAGGGTTCTAAAAATAAGCATTTAAATGTACCTAATTACAAAGTACTAGAAACCTCACAGTACTGCAGCTATGTAACCCTGAAGGCAACAGAAATTCCCCTCTGCAGGTTAATTTAAATTCCCTCATCTGATCAACCAGGCACAAAGTATGTAGTGGAGCCCAGGCTCTCGAACTCCTTCTTCTTGCTTACTTATAGACCCTTTCCCTCTCACCTGATTTCTACATTCCGAAAAAAATGGCAACCTGTCTTTCATACCCAAGTTTGAGAACATTTTTAGACACGAGTTCAATTGCCTCATCACCGAATTACTCCATATAATACTTATTTTTTCTTGGTTTTACAAAGGACATAAGGATTTACTGAATTACCAGGACCTCAACCACCTTATTTCATCATTTTACCTGGCTAAGCTGGTGGGTTGACATTACAGTACTAAATAAAGAAGTAAGGGGTACTTATGTTATGAGTTATATTGTGAAACAAGATACGTGATCCTAGTAAATGCAACGACAGCTGTGAGAAGGAACATGCTACAAACAGTCTTCCCATTAACCAAAGAATGGTCTCTTACATGTTTTCCTTTGCTGATCAATGGATAGTCCATCATTATTGCCTCCTATTAAGTGCTAATAGAGATATCTTACTCACTATCTTATCTATACTGTCCACTAAATAACATACCTTGGAAAACAATTAGTCTTATTTTGTTAATCTCATGTGTATAAAAATTATCTTGATTTAATTTTGGAGTTCAGGAGAGAGGTCAGAAGTTTAAGAGGAAGAATAATAATGCTCAGCAGAGGTAATCGTTTTAATCTTGGATATAATCACAGTCTTTTTAGTATTCACAGAGATCTAGTGTCAATGTTTAGTTCACACCATATGAAAATAAATTGATTTGAGTTAGCTTCTCAGATGCCAATCTAATTAAACACTTAATGTAGACAATATAAGTGACATATGTAGCAGAGCATAGAAGTATTTATCCAGTTTATGTGGCAGTTTTCAGGTGTAAAACATCAATGATTAAAGCACTACATTGTTTATTTACTCACTACAAAGCAACCAGGCTCGGTTTTATGCAAAGCAAAGGCAGACTCTCATTTTAAATTACCCTTATGGGAGTTGAATATCACTCAATAATGACAGTAGGAGAAAAAATCTGCTAAAACAATCCAGCTGCAAATTAAACAATTCAATTATCCATTACAGTAGCTGGGGCAAGATCAAGTGCTAATGGGTATTGAATGAGAAGGTGACTTTTTTCACCGGCTTTGTTCGTCATTTTCTGTTGTTCTTTGCACTTTGGCACTGTTAAGGGAAACTGAGGTTGATTGATAGGAAGTATTTAAGAGTTTAGGCAGAAAGGAGAGTATTTAGAATTTCAGGCTGTAAGCTGCCTGTCGTGCCAAGTGGCACTGGATGATCTAGCCATTACTGGATTGTATTTGAGCTAGGCTACACACTCAGCCAACAAACGTGAGCTCTGAAGCCCTGCATTCATAGATAGTTATCTTTATTGCCTGGTGGGTCTGGTTTATTATTTTCTACAGACCACTTCAGTTTGACTGATAAATGGGTGTAGGTTTCCAACATGACCACACCATGGTAGTTTTCCATTTGAATACTCAGAGCATTCTCTGGCACTCCAATCTGGTTAAGACTACCTCAGCCTGTTGATGACTAATGGCTCTCATAGGATATTCTTCTGATTATCAAATAATATAGGATCAGTAAGGAAGTAGATAAGAGGCAGTTCAAGCTCTTTTTTGTCCATATTTACTACACATTATACTCTATTTTCATGCTGCAGTAGTAACGCTGTTGGGAACTGCTGAGAAAAGCAGTAGAGTAAGTTTTGCTTTCTGGGGCTCATTTCTGGTGTTACAATAATTTTAAAAAGTCTGTCAGTGCAAGTATGCGATGAACAATGAAATCTTGTATTTGAATCAGTTTCCTTTTTTGCTTGCGTATTGCAAACAAAGAAGTGTAAGTCCTCCTGCAGGGATTGTTTGTATATTTGTGTATGTTACCATTGTGATGATTCTACACTGAACCATTCAACTTGCAGAAGAGATCCCTGTTTCATAGCCCTATTTTTTATAGTTTCTATTAATGGTATGAGTATTTGTTTCTATTTCATCATTTTGAACTATTGTAGTTTGAAAAGAATAATCTTTATCTTAAACCACTTCTGCTTGTAGTATCTGATTCTGCAGAAATTCTGCTTCTATTTTTTTTTACCTTAAGAGGTTTTTATTTATGTTGTAACCCCTGTACCTTACTCTTTCCCAGCCATTCCCATATTCCCTCAAAAGATCCTGGTTTAATTTGATTTGAGCTTTATTTCAGTCACTGTACAAAGACAATTTCTAAAGGCAGGAAAATGTCTTAAAAAGCAAGTCCTATGGGAGATCTATAAAATGGCTATCATCTGCTTAAAATATCACAGACTTATTATGCTAAGTATTTCAATAATGA
Source organism: Cnemophilus loriae (assembly GCA_013397755.1). Taxonomy (NCBI): domain Eukaryota; kingdom Metazoa; phylum Chordata; class Aves; order Passeriformes; family Corvidae; genus Cnemophilus; species Cnemophilus loriae. The sequence goes on along the minus strand of VZTF01006247.1, from coordinate 1,064,597 downwards.
ATACTGTACTCCAATCTTTAAGCATGCAACCCAATTTCTTATTTCTCTTTTAAGCCATTCACAGGAATCCACCGACCGAATTATATTTCTGCTAACTTGCCATGCAGTTGTAGGAGAGAAATGTTATTATCGTATTTGTGCAAACCATTTTCTTCCTTGCTTACGCAATATAACCTTTGACGTTTTTAATAAAAATATAATTTTATAAATATGTATTAGGGATTCAGTTTTGATTTAAAGAGTGATTTCTTGTGAAAAAGTGACAGACTAGGATTATATAAATGGGCTACTACAAAGCAAAACTGATAAGGTACGTCTATAGTCTGGCTTTATGGATGGTGCCCAGAACATAATTAAAGAATTGTGATGGTGTCTAGATACTGACAGCAGTCTTCTCTTCCTTCCTTTTCTCCTTTGTTCTCTCTGACTTACCCCAAGGCTATACAATTACTGATCTACAATTCCATTGCCAATCATTATTTAGTTCTTATTAATAAATTTTTGCCCATTACAACACCGCAGATGTTACTATGTTACACATTCCTTGTTACTGCATTTCTCCCTGCAGATGTCTTAGATTGAAATGGGTGTTGAAGTAATTTAGATTATGGCAGTAATGAAATGGAAGGGGCGATTGTGAAGAGGTAAGTAACCTAAGGCCAGACTTACTAAATCTTAACTAAATAACCAAATAGCAAGGAAACTTAGGCACAACTCAACTTGTATTTCCATTCTTTCTTAATTATCCTTGTATTGAATATTAATATTTTCATAACATAAAACATGAAAAGAACTTTATTAAATATACATACACACTTATAAACCTTTCTTTGTGTGTGTGTGTGTGTATTTAGAAAATTACGTGCTTCAATATATGTGTCTGTTTCCTCTGTCAAGTTAAATTCCTCTTGTCTTGAGTGAGTTTTCATTCAATATTTTCACCAGTAATCTGGTAGAGTAAGTGCAGACTGTTCTTATTAATCATTCCACAAAATTTAAGCCAACACGGGTAGCCATTATGTTGCTGGACTGAAACAAAATTCAAAATAATTTTGAGAATTTGAACAACCAATTGCATGAAATTCAACACAAGCAAGTTCCAAGTGATTAATTATTTGCATAAACTTGTTTCAAAGGCATCTAGTTAGTTAATAGTTCTGTATAAAAGCATAGTAGTAGATCATGACCTGAACAGGAGTCAAAATGCTGCCGAAGAAACCCTAACCAAACAAACCACAAGAAAAAAAACCGCCAGAGATTATCATAGATATAGAGAAAGTGGCATTTTCTGTAAGACGTATTTCATATTTTTTTCCCTCTATTTACTACCAGTAGGGTCCCAAGTCCGGCACATTAGGTGCAGACAGTATAGTGGAGAGCAATGAGAATTCTTCATCTAGAATATTGGTCCTACATGAGGACTAGAAAGCACAACCTATGAGAAAAAATTGAAAAAACTGGAATAGTTTAGCCAGAAGAAGACTGAGGTGGTTTGAGATAGTCTTGAAAAACATAAAAGGCTGCCATTGGAAAGAAAGGAATATTCTATTTATGACCACAGGGGATAGAATAAATAACAATTGGCTTCAGTCTCAAAAATGTATAAATTTACATTCAGGAAAAAAGTGTTTCATGGTAATACTAGTGAAGCTTCCTGTGAGACTGTGGCATCGCATCACTTTTTTTTTTTCTTGTGAGCTGGACTAAAATCTGTTAGAAATAACTGAGGGAACTTTGCTCCTGTCTGGGATATTTGAAATACTAGGTGACCTACTGAAGTTCATTTCAGCATTATGAATATATTATTATAAGATGATAATATTTCTTTTTATATTTTTTTTTTTTAGGTTATTTCTGTTTATCTAGTAGATATAACATACAGAGATATTTTTTAGCAGAGCAGCAGAACCTTCCAAAAGTACTACTGTGGGATGGGTAAATGACAGCAGTATTTAGATGTTTTTTGACAGATCAATATGTGTGAGCTTTATTTTGTGTCATACCTCTTAAAAATCAAAACCATCAGATTGCATTCAGAAGGCTAGATAGTTCACAACCTGATGCACAGCATTGGAGCATGTAAAACTTTAAACAAAATAAAATTTACAGGAAAGAAGCATCAAGTCAATCCTTCCCTATGTTATGAATTCTCAAGCTTTTTTGACTTGTTAAAAACTCCAGAAGCCTTTGAGCCAGGCTTACATGGCTCCAGTTAAGTCCCTGCTGTGTTATGCATGTCAAAATCCATTGAACTGCTGACTGCAGCTGGCTTGATATACTGAGCTGTTTATTTCTCGGAATTTTATGCATTTGACCAGTTTTGAATTTTTAATGAAATGCCTATGGCTTAACACAGGAGAAAACAATAAAGTAAATGGCTCTGATTCTCATACTGCTTACATCAGTTCGTGTTTGAATTAACTTCACAAATGTCAGTGGAATTTCTTCTTGATTACACTAATGAAACCAACTCAGAATCAGGCATGCTTTTTACAACAAAATAAATCTATGTTTATTTTTAAAAAGGACTTCATCTCCAAATGTTTCAAATACATAGTTAAACACCAAGTTAATAGCAAACAGCATTGCTCTCCCGAGCTGCGGCTCAATTTTCTCCCTCTGATTAGCTAGCAATTTGTACAATTACACCTAAATGGATGCAATGCTGATTTCACTGCTTATTTTATTATAGCACTAAAGCAGGTACAGACCTATCTGCAAGGCTTGTTTACAGTATTACTCATAAACAATTTTTTTACATACTCTATTAAAATTTCCCAGCTTGATTAGCTACCAATCTGCACTAAAATACTCAAGTTAAAATGAAAAGCTAATTGCTCTGAGTTGCTCAGATCATTTACACGCAACAGGATTTATTGGTGCTAATGAAGCTCCAGAAAAGGATGGCTTCTATCTCACAGCTTTTTTCTGTCTTTCTACTGAATAATAAAATACATACAAAATGTCAATATAAGAAAGTTCTTTTAGACCTGTAGGGTAACCAATCAATCTGATGATTCCCTTAAGTTTGTAAAAAAAAGCCACTGAAATCAGTGGAACTCTAGAAACTCTAACTAAAAATTGTATTTCAGGACTAAATATTTAAAGAAAAATATGTAGTTAAAGAAAAAATATCCTCTCTCAATTCCAGCTTTTTAGGTAGTTCATCCTAGCTAAATTAATTTATTTTGATGCAAATCAGACTTTTTTTTCATTTTTACACAAGGACAAAGAAATTTGGGAATTCTTAAGCGAGAGTTCATTCATATAATTTCTAAATAATATAGTTGATGTAGTTTGAAATATCGCCTGATAATAATTTGTTTGCTATAGGACAGGCTTATTTTCACTGCATAATGGTTCTTTCTTTTCTCTGCTTTTACTGACGTGCAGTATTCTGCAATGTGCAGCATATTTCTCCTGCTGCACTGTTTCATATTGGTTCAAGAGAGGGGAACATGAGTCTGTCATCAACCACAGCATAGTTTGTGGCTTGAAAAGACCAGGCTTCTGAGCCTGGAAAGGCAAAACCTGGAGAAAACACAGAAATCAGGTCTTGGACAAATACTCTGATCACTGAGAAACTGTGCTAAAACCTTGTACTTGTCAGTCTTGCAACACTCAAGTCTATTTGTTCATCCACAGGCTAAACCCTACAGAAATCAAGCTAATTTCCTAAACATTTCAGCTTGCCAGATGCATAGTCTTGATGTAATGAGGGAGAAGAACAAGAACCAAGTCCAAAAACATGAAAGGGCTGATCTGCTTCTGAAATGTTCTGCAAGGGAAAGAGGAGGCCACCATTTATCTGGTACAACACTTGCCTGAGAAGTGTGAGACCTGAAATCCGTAATCATCTTGGGCTGATGAAGTTAAATGCCATTAACTGCTTAAAAACCGTCTCAGCTGTTAGATGTAGCTACATTCTATTTTTTCTACTGGAGATGGAATGATACGGATCAAAGTTCCTAATAATCAGGCCCAGTAAAAACACAAAGGAAATTTACTTTTGTGCTGAATCTGGCTGAGATGGAGTTAATTTTCTTCATGGAAGCCCTTATAGTGCTGTGGTTTGGATCTGTGGCCAAAAGTTGTTAACACATCAGTGCTTCGGCTACTGCTGAGCAGCTGCACAGCATCAAGGCTGTGTTTTCTTCTCACACTGCCCCCACCCCTCCAATAAAACCCATTGAGGCTATGTTTTTCCTTCCTTCTTCTCACTCTGTTTCCTGAGCTACTACACTGGGGAAGGGGAACTAGCAGATCATGGGGGAGACACAGATGGGACAGCTGACCCCAACTGACCTAAGGTATATCCCATGCAATACCATGCTCTACTATAAAAGCTTGGGAAAGAAGGAGGAAAGGGAGTTGTATTTGGAGATGTTCTTCCCAAATAACTGTTATGCATGTTGAAGCACTGTTTTGCTGGAAATGGCTGAACACCAGCCTGCTCATGGCAACTATTGAATGAATTCTTTATTTTGCCTTCCTTGCACATGCAGATACTGCTTTTCATTTTGAACTGTCATTATGTCAAGACACAAGATTTTTCTCACTTTTGCTCTTCTGATTCCTTTCCCCATCCTGCTGCTGCAGAGGTGTATGGACTGCTCTGCGGGGCCTTAGCTGCTAACTGGGATCAACACACCGCAACTTTTTAGCCAACTTACGAAGGCTGAGCTGAATTTGAGAAGCATAAAATACTTCTGCATAGTGATGTGGAAGACATAAATTCCTTAAGAATCGCACAGATCCCTGATGGTGTTTTAAGTACAAGAAAAAATAAAACAGGATAGTTATAGAAAAATTTTAAGAGTTGCGGCCTATTGGTTGGATATCAGTTGGCTTTTTAAAACACTTGCACAAGGCAAACAAAAGTTGTTCTTCAAATAGAGAGGCCAGAGTTTTTTTCACTGATTTATTCATAAGTAGAATATGTCCCTCACATGTCAAAGTCACTGGCAAAAAGCAAATAAAAATTCACAAGTGAACTTCATCAGAATTAGAATACAGAAGTTATCCTCTTAATATTGTCAGGGATATTTCTTAGAAAATGAGATGGAATGCATGTATCACAAAAGAAGTATTCTTCGATATGTTGGTCTTAACAAATGTTCATTAAGAGTTCATTGAACTCAGTAATGTTACTTTTATGCTGGCAGGAATAATCCTATCAGTAACCAAATACATGGTATGATAACTGAACCCTAGAAAAAAATTCACGTATGAAACCGCTGTCAGTTTACAGTTTATTTTGAATTCAGAAATATCTTACTTCACTCAGACAGATGAAATGTCACTGGCTTTCCAAAGTGTTAAAGCTTTTCTAAAGAAATATTGTGATGACATTAGAAATTAATGTGATAAGCAAGCAGTTTCAGTAAATATCATCTTGTTAAAATGTCAACAGCTAGGCAAGAAAGACAAACTACGTGTTCTAATATGAATTTGTACTCAGAAGGAAGCTTTACAGTGTAAAAATATTACAGAATAAATATTTTGAAGCAAATTATATTAAATTCTATTTGGAACATTTTTTTTTCTGTCAGGCTTTTTTACTTACGTTAAAAGATGGTTACCCTTTTAAAACATCATATTCTAGTTAAATAATGACAAATAAGTAAAAACTAGTTACAAATGCTGTGATAAAGAACAGTATTGCAAGAAATGGGCTATTGCCTTTAGTACAGAGGATATCAAACTAGGTGTTCTAACTGTCCCTCCAACCTTAACAACCTCATGATTATATAAATCTCAAAGAATGTGTAAAAGGGCCTCAAAGATCCCACGTGTGATGTAGTTGAGGTTGTTTCAGGAAGCACACAGGTATGAAAACAAGGGAAGCTGATACTCTGTCAAGTACTTCATCCCAGACTGTGCAAAGCAACAAACTCAATCTGCCAGTTTTATGAAAAGCTGAGTCAGATGCAAGCACAATGCAATAATACTAAGACTCTAAATGTCAATAAGAAAAGTCGAAGAAGGAAAGAACATAAATTGAGAACTTGACTCTCTGTCATAATACCTGATGTAGTCATATAGGGATTTCAACTCCCTTGAATCTGAAAGTTGTTCACCAAATGTTGAATTAAGAATTGGAAAATAAATGCATGAAACATCCCCCTTCATATCTTGATACCAGGGAATTTTTTCACATATTAAAAAAATATAATGAGAATAATTAATAACATTGAGGATTTTTTAATTTTTCATTTCCACATTGAAAGTGATTCTGTGAAAATATGTGTATAACAATAGAATAAACGTTTAACAGAGAACATTAGCAAAAGTTGTGTGTATCAAAAGCAAGCTCAGTCGAATGGCACACATTCAAAAGCAGGGTTTTATCTGAGAACATGCCTCTTCATTGTGGCATATTCCACGAACTAAGTCAAAGTTTATGAATAAGAAAGAAAAAATATCATTTGTTCTATTAATAGCTCAAATAGTTTAAGGGACTATATGCATGCTTTTGTGCTATTTCAGCCCCCCAAGACGGAAACAGTTTTATTCTAGAATCTTCAGGGCCCTTGTTTCAAGATCAAATTTATTCTTCAAACAGAACATATCCAGAAGGAATACAAATCAATGCAGTTTTCTCATTAAAAAAAAAAAATAACAAAAACCAAAATGGCTGTAGTCTCTGCAAGGCCTTTTCCACTTGTTTGTTTTTCATATGCCCTCTCTGTACAACACCTCTTACTTTAATATTTTATAACATATTCAGAGACAGGGAGTACTTAATCTTCTTTTGACTATTTCACCCTGCCTGAGAGGGTGTCCACACTGCAAACAAATGAAAAGATGTGGTTTTAGCTTTCAATGTCTTTTCTGCATTACATACCTTAAGCTGAATAAGGAAGAACTATTATTTCAAGCTTATAGTATCCTCAAGTATTAATGCCAGAATCCAAATATGGAAAAGATATTTTAAATTAATTCTAGCCCTCAACCCCAGCAGATCATTCCTTAGTGAACATTTTCTCATTGTTTGTCCATTTTAATTCAAACAAAATGGGTTTTCAATAGAATAGAGGTACTATAAAAAAATGTGGAGTTGTCCTCTTTTCTTAGTATACACTACTGCATGATAAAATATATCTTCATGTATTTCAGAGGCAGCTGTCTACAAAACAGCAATGCGGTGATTAGGAATATTTCAAAATGAAAGGAATAATGTGGAAAAACATATCCATGCGCAGAGTATTGTGATACCACGCAGAAACCCAGCTGATCAAAATGGCTCTTATGCTATTTGATTCTCTTGCCCTTATTTGAATTTAAATGATAACTTTTCCCAAATCTACAAAGAATTTCTGTGATTTTCTCTCAGAAGCTGTCCACCATTTACTTAGCAGAAAATCAGCTGAAACTTTCTGTGTGTTTACACCTAGACACTGATGTGGAGCTACATTATACTCTGACTGAAGTGCATCTTTTTGGGAAATGGTATGACAATTCATAAAATTATAGTGTTCTTGAAAACTTTAGCAATAGGTCACTGAAAAACAGCATGAACTGCAACATGTGTGGTAATAAGATATCAGAGACTTCTTGGCATGATTCAGTGCACCATGAACATGGAACATAGGTCTGTTAAGAGCCTGGTGATGGTTATCTGATATTAGATGTCATTGGATATGATTGATGTTGGAAGATTAAAAATTACTGTTTTAAAAAAATGAACACTTATGAAAGATCTCATCAAATTCACAGAATCACAGAATTGGTAAGGCTGAAAGAGACCACAGTGGGTCATGTGATCCAACTTCTCTGCTCAAGCAGGGTCATCCCAGAGCACACGGCACCAGATCACGTCCAGAGAGTTCTTGAATATCTCCAGTGAGGGAGACTCAAAAACCTCTCTGGGAGATCTGTTCCAGTGCTCAGTTACCTGCACAGTAAAGAAGTTCTTCCTCATATTCAGATGGAACATCCTGTGCAAAAGTGTCTGCCGTTTGCCTCTTGTCCTATTGGTTTGCACCACCAAGAAGAGCCTGGAACCCTCCTCTTGACATCCTGCAGATACTGATAGACAGTGATGAGGTCCTCTCTCAGGCATCTCTTCTCAAGGCTGAACAGGCCCAGCTCCCTTAGCCTTTCCTTATAAGAGAGATGCTCCAATCCCTTAATCATCTTTGTTGCCCTTCCCTGGACCTGCTCCAGGAGCTCCATGTCCCTTTGTACTGAGGAGCCCAGAATTAGACACAAAACTCCAAATGTGGCCTCATCAGAGCTGAGTAGAGGGGCAGGATCACATCCCTCACCCTGCTGACAACACTCTTCGTAATGCACCCCAGGACACCACTGGCCTTCTTGGTCACAAGAGCACTGCTGGCTTGAGGAGAGCTTCCTGTCCACTAGGAGCCCCAGGTAGGACTCTCCTCAGAGTACCAGCCTGTGCTGGTGCATGGGGTTCTTCCTCCCCATGTGGAGGACCCTGCATTTGCCTTTGCTGATTTTCAGACAGTTCTCTGCCTGTCTCTCCAGCCTGTCATGGTCCTTCTGAAGGGCTGCGCAGCCCTCTGGGGTATCAGCCACTCCTCCCAGCTTTGAGTCGTCAGTGAGCTTGCAGAGGAGGTCTCTGCTCCTGCATCCAAATCATTGAGAAATAATTTAAACAATACTGGGCCCACTACTGAATCTTGGGAGACACCACTACTGACTGGCCTCCAGCTAGATCCTGATCCGTTCCAGTGGTTATGACCTCTGGGAACTGTAGTTCAGCCATTTCTCAATCCATTGTCCACACTTCCTGAGTTTGCCTGTGAGGATGTTGTGAGAGAAAGTGTCAAAAGCCATGCTGAAGTTGAGGTAGACAATATCCACTGCTCTTCCCCCATCCATCTGGCAGTTGTTTCATCATAGAAGGCAATCAGGTTGGTCAAGAATGATTTCCCTTTAGCGAATCCACGCTGACTACTTCTGATCATCTTTTTGTCGTCCATGTGGATATAGAAGACCTTCAAAATAAGGCGCTCCATCACCTTTCCAGAGACTGAGGTGAATTTTTTCAGCCAATAATTCCTTGGTTCATCCTTCTTGCCCTTTTTTAAGACCAGGATGGCATTTGCTTTCTTCCAGTCCTCAGGGACCTCTCCTGATCCTCACGACCTTTCAAAGATTATTGTGAATGGCCTCACTATGGTGTCCACCAGCTCTCTCAGCACTTGTGGATGCCTATGAGCTCATCAGGGCCCATGGACTTGCAGATGTCAAGTTTGTCCAGGTGTTCTCTAACCCATTCCTCCTTGTCCAGGGAAAAGTCTTCCTTCCAACATTTCTTTATCCTGGTCTCCTGGGTCAGATATCCTCAAGGGCTGGTCTTGTCAGTGAGAACCAATGCAAAGAAGGCGTTCGGTAACTCTGCCTTCTCTATGTCCTCTGTTACCAGTCTCCTCTCCATTTAGTAACAGGTCCACACTATTCTTTGTTTTCCTTTTGTTACTGATGTACTTGAAAAGCCTTCTTGTTCTCTTTTAACTTCTTGGCAAGATCTAACTCCAGATGGCCCTTGTCCTTGTCTTGTCTCTACTTACTCTGATAACCTCTCCGTATTCAGTCCAAGTGACCTGGCTCTGCTTCCATCCCCTGTCTGTTTCCTACTTATACTTGAGTAATGACAGGAGTTCTTTATTTGGCCACATGGGTCTCTTGCCCCCTGTTTCTTGCCCATCAGGATGGATCATTATTGAGCCTGAAGAAAATGATCCTTGAATATCAACCAAAATCTTGAACCTTTCCTCCCTGCAGGACCTGTGCCCGTGGGATTCTTCCAAGAAGATCCATGAAGAGGCCCAAGTTAGCTCTCCTATAGTCCATGGTTGTAATCTTACTTGCTGCCCTACTTCCTCTTCACCCAATACTGCCCTCCACAATCTCACTGTCACTGCAGCCAAGCCTGCCCGCAACATTCACATCTCCAACAAGGCCTTCCCTTTTTGTTTCTGTGAGGTCAAGCAGCACACCATACCATGCGGGATCCTCCACTTTGTCAGAAAGCTGTCATCAGTGCTTTCCAGAAGCCTCCTAGACTGTTTGTGCTTCCCTGTGTGGCTTCTCCTGAAGATGTCAGGGTAGTTGTCCCCCACAAGAACCAGGACTTGTGACATTGAGGCTGCTTCAAGCTGCCTGTAAAAAGACTTATCCACTTCTTCCTCCTAATCAGGAATCCTGTAGCAAACACCCACCCACAACAGTGTCACCCTTACTAGTCTTTCCTTCTATCCTAAACCATGAGCTCTCAATTTGTGCCTCCTTCACCCCAAGACAGAGCTCGATACATTCCAAATGTAGCCTCATGTAGAGGGCAACTCCATTGCCATTTGTTGACAGACAGACACTTAACTCACTAGTAACAAAGTATCTGAAGAGGTAAAAAGACTCAGAACAAATATGCAAATATTCTTGCACATTTAATTGGGAAAAAAAAAAAGGTTTCAGGGGGTAATGAATATTATGCTACCGAAACAGGACACTTGTTCACAGAAACATTACAAATTTCTTTTTTGATCTTTGTCATTGATTGAAGGAGCCATAGAAAAGGAGTTTGAAGATTTGAGTTGTTTAAAAATAATTTTATTCATGTTTTAAAATATTGATATTCTAAATTATGCTGAAAAATAATGATCCCAAAAGAGGTAAAATGTACACTGGGAAATAATTGTAAAAAAAATATTGACTGTTTTGTTAAGAAAATCAGTCAAGCCAACACCGTCAGGAGAGTAGCAGAAGCTAAAAGAACTATAAGTTTGTGATAATAATATTTTTCTCACTCATTAAGATGAAATTTAAGCTTTACATCCTCTGGAGCAAGCTGGACCTTGTTTGGCCTAATTGTAGATTCAACACCACTTTTCTAAAATAATTGAGAACTCTGGTATTATTTTCTTTTAAAAAGAAGAGAGCAGAAGGTCGGGGTGGTCTTGTGTTTTAATAAATCTGCTGTGCAATGGATTGATAAAACTGCTATAGAAACCAAGCCATTTCTTTTGACATTCAATTCACTATATTTGTATTCATTTCATATTTACAGTTTGCTGATTATAATTCATATTTACAGTCCACTAGCCTATAGGTTTTATATTGGCAGGAAAGAATTGAGAAGAAAGCTTTTTGAAAGCTGGACAACTGAAAATCTGGCAAGGGAGTAGACTCATCACGGATTTTACAAAATTATGGTTGTGTTATCCAAATGGTATTCTCAAAACAACCAGCAGCAACTGGCAGTACTGGCTTGCTGAGACTTTTAATTGTAGCATTGTTAGATTCCAAGTTCCCATTGACACCCAAGTGCCAAATTTTTTCAACCTTTTTTGAAAAAAATCTATTATTTCTAGTCAACACTATACAACAAATAACTCAAATAAACTAAGCATTCCATGAGTAAATCACAGGTAGATAAGATGATGGTATTCCATTGATTTTTTTACTTTTTAAATAATGTTTTTCAGTATGTTTTATACAATCAGAAAGACTTACTATATTTTCCGGATTTATAGCATTTCTGACGAGCAGCTTTCTCAGCACTACAGTATGTAGAAATACTTTCAGAATTAGAACGTTTTTATTCTCCTTAGCTTAATTATTAACAGAATTAAACCAATACACATAGGCAAGTCAGCAGAAGTAGTCCTTGAACACAAACATTTTATAACAGAGATGCAAACCAGGTATTGGAAGAAGAGTTTGATGGCAATTTACTATTCCAAGATCTCAAATTGCTATTAATTTTCAACATTCCTAATACTGTTTCCCTCTTTCTCTCTCTAGAGGCATTATGAATGAGATTTCTCTCATCTAACTGTATATATTTTTACTTTAAGATCATATTTCCAAATTAGCCATGTTAGAATCCTTTCCCAATTAGTAAACAAACAAGCAAACAAAAAAAAAATTGTGACAAAATAGTTTAATCTCTGCTTTTGAATAACATGAATTTTCTCTAGATTTTTTCCTGCTGGCTCTCTTCACTGACATAAGAGGAGTTTTGTGTGACTAGTTCATGCATGGAAATGTCCACTTTTGGTCAGAATAATATGTCCTCCCTTGATCCAAAAGAACTGTGGTTTCTACATACCTAGATCCAATAGTGCTTTCAAGAATCAGTTAAAAATATGTGACTGTCCTTCCTCTCAAGGTGCAACAGGTCATTCCCCCCGATCCTAGTAGGTGCTCCCAGTTGCAACTTTACGCAGTGGTGTGCTGCTGATCGTTGCGTGGGGGATACAGGACACGTTGAGAAACACCCTCAAAAGCAGGTCACATGCTCTGTGAATACAGAAGATGGAACACCGGTAGATAGCAGAGTAATAAAAATGGTTATCTTATTTATAATTTTAAATATGTTTGAGAATAGCAAATAATTGAGTAGATTATCTCTGTTTCAAAAAGTAGTTTCAATGATTGATTTTGGTCTATTTTGTTATAACTATTTATGAGGTTTCTTCTTAGCAAATTTTCTAGAAGTTCTGAGGAATTCTTAATGAGAATAATAAATTATGTACAATAACTTCAATAATTGCAATATGACAGAATCACAGAACAGTCTGGGTCGGAAGGTACCTTCAAAGATCATGCAGTCCAACCCCTATGTCCTGGACAGGAACATCTTGCACTAGACCAGGTTGTTCAATGCCACATCCAACTTGGCTATGAACACTCGCAAGGATGGGGCATTCACAAATTCTCTGGGCAAACTGTTCCAGCGCCTCACCTTGTCATAAAAAATTTCTTCCTATCTAAATATATATAAATATATTCTCCTTCAATTTAAAACAATTGCCACTTGTCCTGTCGCTACACTCCTTGGTAAAAACACTCCCTTATTCTTTCTTATGATTGTCCAATATATATTTAAAAATCACAGTAAGGTCTCCCCATAACCTTGTCTTACAGAGGCTGAACAATCCCAGCTGTGAGACTTTCCTCATAGGAGATGTATTCCAATATTCTGGCAATTTTTGTGGCCGTCCTCTGGTCCCACTCTCACAAGTCTATGTCATTCTTGTACTGAGGATTCCTCAGTTGAGTTCAGAGGAAGAGCAACTCCGTGAATCTGCTGGTCTCACTTCCTTTGATGCAGCCCAGGATAAAGTTGGCTTTCTGGGTTGCATTGTGCATTGGCCAGATTTCCAGCCACCAGTATCCACAAGTCCTCTGCAGATGCTCTCAATCCATTCAGCACTCAGCTTGCATTGGTACTGGGGGTTGCCCAAGCCCAGAGGCAGAACCTCACATTTGGCCATGTCAAAATTCATGAGGTTTACATGGGTCCACTCTTCAATCCTGTAGAGGTCCCTCATCAGTCCTCAAATATCAAGAAACCATGAGACAAATTTTTGATTATAACAATATTGTCTTAAAACACGAGACTTAATGATAATAACAACTTTCATATATTTTTAATTGTCCCCTGATATTATCTTCATGTTTTTCTTATTTTTTCTCCATCCAGGAGGCCAAGAAATTATTTCCTATTTGTTTTTACATTAATAGCTTTTAAATAATTTACATTTCTGGAATGGCTGCAGCTATCAGCAAAAATTAAGTTTAACAATATGAGAAATTATTAGCAGTGGAAACGTCAAGTTAGACAGACTGGAAAATGAGCAAAGCAAACTATTTTCTTAAATATCTGCATGATCCAATAATGACTGATGGTTTGGAGAGAAGAAAAATCTAGACAGAAAAATCATCCAGAAACTGCCTAAGGACAAAGGTTTCAATTTCCCAGTAGGTTGTAAACCCAACTAAGTCCGTTCACTCAGGTAGTTTAAACGAAGTTAATGGAACTGTTAGTGGAAGATATAGCTGTCTGCAAGACTGGGGCCAGAGAGGGCAATTCTATTTTCTCTAATAGACAAGAGGAGAACAATTTTATGACATAAGCAGGAACTTGTTCAGAAAATAAGTGTGGCAGACTAATCTTCAGTTGCCACCAATTAACATATTACAAAGCATGTTGCAAGAATGAGTTTATTTCCCTTTTTGCTTTTTGCAAATATTCTTTAGTTATTGTTTAAGTTTTTTACAGGCCAGGCTCAGACATTTCAGTCATGATAATTGTTGCAGAAAGGCATAAGGAGATTCTGTTCAAAGAGTGTACAGTCCTATAAACTGGAGAATGAAACACAAAGAAAAAAATGTACAAATATTTGAGCTGATATAAAATTTCCACATCCTGCATTTAATAGACTAAAACCAGTAAGTGACTAAGTCTGATTGAAAAAAAAATATTTCTATTGGAATAAATATTTATTAACAATATTCAGAATTTCAGAACTGATGCTAGAAACAGTTTGTTGCAGAATAAGCTGTAAGAACACAAGATTCATTTATAGCAAATACTTTTTTTTTCCAGAAAATTTATGAAGAAAAACCTCAGAAGAGCATTTATAAATAGCTTCCCCACTGGTCAACAAAGCTGAGTTGATTCTATCAATATCTCCTTGTTTCACTTTCCAGAGTGAAAAGTGTATGCATCTCACTTAACTCATTCATTATGAATGATGAACCTCAAAACCTAAGGCTTGGAGGTAGAAAGCCATGCTACGAGTAGCTAGTGCCATCTTTTACCAAATCTTCTGCTTCCTAGGAGGCTTTCTGCAGCACAGCAGTGCTGATCTCCAACAAAAATTGAATTTTTGCTGAGGGGGAGTAAAACATTTTACTAAATTAAGAACCACAGAAAGCGTGGGTGTTATAGGCATACTCTCTTAGTGTTGTCCTGGTGACAGCACGTTCTGCTGTGGCAAGGATGGCAAACTGCCTGGGAAGTCCATGGGCCTGCTCCTACTGGGTCTGAAGCCTGGAAAACTAAAAAGCTGTGTCTGCTGTTTTGTCATGGAGATAAAGTCGTGCAGTGTACATAACTTCACCAGTGCTGGGATACAGCATGAGGACATACTATTGCTACTGAAGTGCTGTGCAGTTTACTGCTGTGGGTATGTTTTGTGGGAGCTCGGGAGTGCTTCTCACTGTAGGTTAGTCACCAAGCATGCACAGGTGTTCAGGATGAACACCCTCCAGGTGTTACTCCCTAACATCGCAGTGACAGTTTTTCTACACTCACCCAGAAAACTTTTAATTTATCTGCAGACCCAGAAGCATTTTTTAAATAGTTCCTGTAGGACAGATGGGCACAACCCTTAGGTCCAAATTCAAAAAAATCCAGAAGATACACCAGTAGGAAATCTAGATTTCTGAGATCTTCGGAGAGTAAAGCTCCCCTAAAGCTATAAATCATTTGAGAAAATCTTGACTCACACCTTTCTTTCTGTGAATCCCAAGAAGCAGTATCCTGGGCTTTGACACACTTAAACTCTCTCTAATGCTCCCTGACTTCCAGGGTCTCTCTTGGCCTTTCCAGCTGTTCACTGATTATTCTCAATGCTTGACTGCTTCTCTCAACTACTCACCCTCATCCTTTGTGACAGACCCTCTGTCTTCGATGCTGTGATTTTCTGCCATGTCTTTTTTCACCTTTGTGCCTTTCTCACCATGCATAGTCTCAAGGACTAAACTTCTCTCTCAGATTCTATTAGCAGGGATTTAAGATTTGGCTTCAAAGAAAATTACGTCCAGATGAAGCTGATGCATCACTTAAGCTCTTAGCACAGACTAAGACTTAGATATGTGTAAAACAGTTTTCCCCCACACCACCAGATGATGCTTTTAGTAAAAACTGAAATGGACAATTTTATGATGCAATGTAAGTAAAGAAGCAGAAATTATATGCTTTTGTTTTGAAGTTCTGTACAACAGTGTCAGGTTAATCTTTAATGCACTGTCCAAAAAATGTAAAAATCTTATAGAAGATATATTTTCTACTGGTTGTCAAAATCTTTCGTTTCATTCTTTTGAAAGCTTCTGCAAGTCAGGAAAGGAATCAATATCTCTCTTTCTTTACCCATTCTTTCCAAATTGTCTATATTGTCATGATCAGGTTGTTTCTTCTGCTGCAGCCTTCAAATATTGATAAGTGAAGTCTGCCCCACAAAATAGTTATTACTGTGGAACCAGACTGGGCCTAAGGTTACCTTAAAAATGCCATAGGGGATTTGATTTGGTTTTTCAAGAAAAGATAAGTAATTGTAGCATTGTTTACTGTGCAAGGTGCCATGTCCAATCAATGTCAAAGGGAATTTTAGGGCTGCTACAGGAAAGAAAGATTGCTTTCATTCGTGTATCCTTATAGCTTCTAGCTACAAGCTCGGTTTATTTCCCTTGTAAGTAAGTACTGTATCTGTGCATGAAATTTCTTCATAAAAGACATAGAAAGGGGTTTGTTTTTTTTTTGTCTCAACCTGCTTTAGCTCTTTGGAAAACTAGTAACTTCTCTAAATATGCTATTGGCTGTGTCCTGACAAACTATTCTTATATCTGCTAAACTTCATTCAAACTTTTTTTTCCTGTGCTCTAGATAATGACTACAGTTTGTATTTGTGAGATCAAATAAAATCCTCCACAATATTTCTTTCTTTTTTTTTTTTTATTTCACTTGGGAGATGTTTGTAGTACTATATTACATGTGTAATTTGCAGTGTACACAGGAACATAAAAGATAACAGTGACTCCCTTTCAGCCAGTTTTTTATGCTTAACCATTCCTTCTTAAAAAGCAACACTATTGAGAGGCATTTTTAGGTTTGGAACCTGACAGTATAGTGTAGTCAATTTCATCCCTGCGTCCAAAAATTCCTGCTGCTGCCATGGGAATTAATGTACCATGTTATCCAATGTCAGCAGCAGTAAAGAAAGGACCACACAGAATAAAAATTTAATTTAAAATCTTCAGTCTCTAGAGATTCAAGCTCTGACAGAGATCTTGGGAAAATAAGCTGTCGCTGGGCATGCTTAGCAGGCAACAGGTTCTCCTCATCCTGGCACCTTGGACCTTCTGTAACACACAAGCCATTATCATCAGAGATTTGTTCTTCCAAGCAAGGCAAATGGATTTTTTTTCTCACTTATTGTTTGCTTGATTATTTTTCAAGCTTCATTTATCCACTAATACATAGCTAAACTTCAATTATAGAGCATGTCAATTAGATTGCAGTTCTCTTTTAATAGGGTTTGTAATATTTCAGGATCTCTGTGGTCAGAAGCTGCTCTTATCTTAGCCTAGAAGCTTCTCTCTGTAGTAGATCTTGCTCTTTAAAATGGTCAAGTTAAAGTATGATTATAGATTTGCTTATTCTTAAGAATTTTAGCTTACAAGATTACAAAAGGAACAAAAAATTAAACCAATTATATTATCCCAGGTACTTCGAGAAAAAAGGATAATTAGTACAATGCTAGAGAAACACAGTATTTTTAAAATGGAAATGTTCTGTAATTGCTAAGAGTAGATAAGATGTTAAGTGCAAAAACACAGCAGAATTTCTGATCCATAGTAACTTAGTTCACTTTATCTCACTACCTTGGGCCCTATAAAATAGCATCATAAGTCGTTCAAACTGACCATTTTAAGATAGTTACATACTGGGAGAACCCTTGGCAAAGCAAAGACTCTGTAAATAACAGCCATTGCTAAGTCCTCGGGAAGGTCCACCACGCTGATGAAGATACGATTTTTTTCCTGATCTCCAATTTCTGTCTTTACTGCACACAGAAGAAAGATTTAGTCTTCAGGTTCACCCTTTCCTTTCTCAGCTTCTCCCCAGCATTTTTTTTAGAAGACCATCTTGAGTGAGCTACCCTCAAAAATCATTCTTGTTTTTTCTGCCTTATGTCAGCTTCCATCTGTCCACAAACTTTAGTATAGTTCTAGAACTTAGTATCTTTTCCTAGTCCACTCACTTGAAATTTCTAATCCGCGCACTTGAAATTTCTCCTTTGTTTTCCAATCCTGTCCTTATCTAAAGAGATGCTTTCAATTTCCATTGATAATTTGATTCTGTCTTCTTGTGTGCACTGAAAATAACTTTTTGGTCAGGTTTTCCTTTGTGATATTCTTCCTCACTTATCTGGCTATGTTGTAAACCTTAAATCTAATTATGAAACAATATTTATCTGTGCATCCAGTCTACTTTATATCAATATTTATACAAAGATTCCACTCATTCTTTTGAACATCCAAATGTAACAGGATAAAAATAAATAAATAAAAGCCAAAACGAAAGAACAGTCCAGAGTTTATGACCTTTACTTGAGTTATAAATAAGCATTAAGTGTCTTTGATAGCATTTTTTTCATTTAAGTGTCACAATAGAATCTGAATGAAGAAGCAAGCAACATATAAACAAAGAAAAGTAGTACAGCTCTTAATTCTGGTAGCTAAGGGAAAGTAAAACAAAATACGTGTTAGTTTCTTCAGATAACTGAACTGCTACCTCATTATGCTTTGCTCAAGCCTGTGGATGTCGAAATATATCCTGTCTACACTCAGTCTTCTTTCTTCTTCCATTATGGGGTTTGTGTCCAGCCTTGATAAGAAATTAAATATGAGAATGTAACCAGAGGAGAACAAGGAGCAGGCAAATCTTCAGTCCCCAGTTTCGCACGCCTCTTTTACCATGAGCTCAAATCATCAGACATTGCCCTTGCTGCCTTCCTGCTTTGCAATAGGCTACAGGTGACCCCATGGAGGCGAAGACCCCACTGACTATGGGGAACTCTTTACAGAAGCCCCGTACAAGACAGTTCTTTGTTCTTTGTTTCTTTCCAAAAATAAAATAGGAAAGGAAAGAGAGAGTTCTTCAGAAAGACTTAAACACATATAGGAAATAACTTCAAAATGAAGAATAAGTACTTCCATTAATTATAATTTGTAAGAGTTGTGTATATGATAAAGATTGTGATGTCAGCACAATAACTTAGTGGTACCAACACAGCTTATACTCTTATGAAAGTTCAGTTCCTCAGATATAAGAATTCACTGGGGAGTTTAAGGTAATTGAAAACAGCTATGCACATGCCACATAGCCACAAACATGTGTGCACATGCATATACCCATTCCTTTCACTTACCTGTCTATTCCTGTTTTCTGAAGAAACGCTGGCTTACGTTTTGTCATGGAAGGAAGAAAACAGAACTTTTACAGGCGGATGTGAGTCTTAAGTGACTTATCAGCAATGACAGCAGTATGTGTAAAGAACACTATTGTGAGCCTGAGAACAAGTTTAGGTTTAGCTGTTAATGGAGTAAAAATGCAACAGGGAGGCTGCAGCTCAGTGTCCTGCCAAATACAAGGCACATGTACAACTAGGAAAAAAGAGCCAAGCATGGTTGACCTACTTATATCTGATCTGCTTTAATGCTCTCTTATATTCAGTTCTTGAAAGCATTAGATGTTTTCAGGGTCTCGAGTGCCTTCCCTACAGCCCCCAGGGTTCAACTGCTTGGACTCAGGGAAAACTTTGATGATGCTTCTCTCTGGCTGTGAGAAATCCCACCAGAAATAACCCACTCCACCTGGGAGAGGCTTTTGCCCTCAGGCTCTCACCCTTCATATCTCTCTCATGGCCCAGTCCTGTTCCTCCCTGACTCTAACCCAGAGCCCAGCTTGCAGATGACTTTATGACTTTTTAGCTTGATGTTAGACTTCATTACTATGGATCTACCTGATGTTCTTGGCTCTTGGCTGAACTAAATGACCACCGCAGACCTGCTTCCCCATGTCCATCCCATGTGTACCCTGCACTGCTGCCACTGGCTGCCACCCCATCACCTACCCTGGCAGAAGCTGCCTGCTCTTGCTGCATCCTGGCAGCTGTAATAGCTGATTAGCAAGTGCAACCACCTAGAGAGCATAAATGTCCTATAAATGCCAGGTGGAAGGTTAATAATAAATAAGCACAGTAAAAATAACCCTGTCTAATACATGGAGAGCACTAGATGACTTGAACTCCTCTGTGCCTACTCTGTAATGGGTGGCTGCCTGGTCAGCAGGAAGGGTCTTGGATTGGTTTCACCTGATTTTGCTTCATTTTCTGCTTGTCATACTGCCTAAACAAAGAAGCCTGAGTGATGAGGCCAGCACGAAAGTGATCTGGTGACTGAATACTTTGAGGTCTCTGAAAGAGATTAGACGGACCCCAGAATCCTCTGCCATTGACTAGTCTGTGAACAGCTGCGCTCTGGAGTAGAAAGCAAACAGAGAGGTCCTTGCAAGATGCTGAAAGGAGCAGCAACAGCTTTTATATAAGAAAGGCCATATGTTTCTATGCATGTCATATTCTGCATCACGCACTTGTATCACATTTAGGAAAAAATCTGAGATTTTGGCAGCTCCAACATTTGTGGTATTGAAGAGCTTGTGATTAGAGAATTTAAATGAAAACAGAGAAGGAAAAATCGTTCTTCTGGAAAAAAAAGGCAAAAAAAGCAAAAAAGAGAAAAAGAAGTGTGAGTGTAGAACATTCAGTGTCTGAATTGTCTCATTATGGCTGTGTCCTTGATCCAGCTATATAAAACTGTTTGATTCTCAGGGAATTCCCTGCAGTTCTCTGCAGGCTCAAAGATTTTCATCTTGTAGGTCTTCTGCCAGCATACTGACCTGAGTTGTCTAGCCTGAATCTGGGCATTAGTCTTCATTTAGCTGAGATCACTGCCTGCGATCTCTGCTGCTGCACAGTCACAGCAAGGAGTTCAGTGAGAGTGACAATCAGCACTACGTTCAGTCTAAAAAAATAGAAAGTATGAAAGAATTCTCATAACGGGAAAAGAGCAGAGAAATCTAGGTAGGTGAAGCCTAAAGGGAAGGCTTTTTAGTTTCTATATTCTGTTCAGAGCTATTTTTTGGGAGAGAAGAGAATTTTTTCTGCCTTTGTACAATGTTACAATGCTGAGTTACTAGAAAGAAAATGTAATCATTCTCATAGTAGTGATTCTGCCTAGCAGGCTGACAGGTTGAGCACACATACATAGTATAGTCTCTGAAAAACAATCCATCTGATGTCAGGTCACATGAATGAGTCATGACTACTTATCAGTGTATCTGAATATTTATAGTAGAGAAAAAGGTTTGTGTTATATAGTACCGTGCTCTGTGTCGAATAAACTTATGAACCTGGTAGACAGCCTAATACTCTCACTGCTGTACTTACCTAATTTTACACACCATGTGCATATTATATGTTATACATTAAAAATAGCATTCTATTGCCTTGTTTTAGATACAAGTTTTGCTGTAGCCTGTAACAGATCTGTAGGAAATCTGAATGTCACTTTCTTTACTCCAGCAGTAATCATAAATTACTTCATGTCAAATATCTTGAGAGTCCTCTGTGGGTTTCATTTCATTATTTGGCTGTGTATATACCTGCTGCAAAAGCAGTGTTCAGTTACCTGGGGTCATTTTCATTCATAGGTATTCTGTAGACCTGTCATTTATAAATACCTAGGGTCCTTGTACGCTCAAGCATAAACTGTTCATTATAGCTTCAATCATTTCACACTTACTGAAGTCAATAAAAGACTTTTTATAAGATATTTTCTATGAAAAATGTACACCACTAAACTACTTAAACTTATTTATAACCTCTTTTAAAACATTCAAATAAGCACTCAGTGTCTGAATTAAATATAGCTCTTGTAAAGGCTTCAGAGACTTTCAGACGTCTTTACATGAAAACCAGAAAACTCTTAGTTCAATTTTATTTATGCAGAAGTTCTCTATGCTTGCCGTTGAGATTTAAAACCATAATCTACTAAATTATGTTCAGAAAGTTCCACTCAAAGAGAAGACTAAAAAAATCATCTCTATCAAAAATTCCACAGGACTTTGCCATTTTTCCAGTGCTAAAAGAAAAGAAATTCTGAAAATCAGATAGGCTGAGGGTAATAATTTAATAGAATTAGGGGAGAGATGTTCAGTTCTTGTTTGTGAACACTATCCAAAACTCTTATATTTTATATCACTGTTCCAGGTTTTTTTATTTGCCTTAAAATTAAGAAGAAAACCTGCACCTTCAAGCAAAAGAGCATTTAAGTTGAAAAATCTATGAACAGCTTTATATATTAAGCTTCAGACGTACTGACTACAAGATATCTTAAAACACATACTCTTGAGGACTTTCCACAAATGTCTAAACAGATTATTTAAAAGAAAATAAAAATCTGCATACTTTTATATTGTAGTCTTGTCTTCCTCTGGCTTAAGATAAACATTTCATACTGTACAGGTTTTATCCATGACCAAATGCTGATAATAGCTTATTCAACCTCCCCACGCATTAACCTTTTTCTTACATAAAGTGTTATCTGTAACATAAAAATTCGGGGTTTCTGTTTTGGTCTCAGTTTTCTTTTTTGTTTTATAGGAAATGACCACAGCTAAGACACATGATCATTTATGACTGCAAAAGTTCACCTGGTAAATATTAATTTAGTTGTTACAAGGACCATTTTAGGATGTCTCATTCCTTCCACAGTAACAGAATTTTCTTATCTGTTAACTGCTTCTTTCTTACTACTATAAACAAGATACTTATCTTCTTCAAATGCCACACTTAATGCTGCCTCAACACATCTGCCCAAACCCTGTGTTTGGATAGGAAATGATAAATTAAAGTCTAGATTTCTAAGCATCATTTTTAGCATAACTTTCTTTTATCTGCAAAAGCCCTTTCGTAGCCCATTGCACTGTATTTTATTTTCTTGGCTTTAGAGGATTTTTGTGGGTTTTTTTTTATTTCACAAGATGGAAAATGTGTGTGTAAAATTGAACACATTTTTTGTATTACCACTTGAATCATAAGGAAGACTTTATATCTTAACTTTTTCTGTGGTGGGGGTCAGTCACAGACTGCCTTAAATCCTCTTGATCATGGTGCATCACAGCTCACATATTGATTTTCTTTTAGTTCAGGTGATATTTTTCTAGATATTCAGTTTGTCATTGATTCTACAGAATTAACAGGCAGATGCTCTATTTTTTTTTTTTTCAGGGCTTTGTGCAGTGTGATAATGACAAAAGTCGTTAAATGCAAAGTCTCTAACATCTACTGCAAAAACACAAAATGGTATAGCCTCTTCTAGGTTCCTAGAAATCCAAACAGAATTATTTGTAAGGGAAAGAAGTTGAGAGGAGTGAAAAATTCTGTTTAAAGACAACTCATGTGAAAAGAAATCTGTAAACCACAGAGACTGTGTCTACTATATGTCTAGCAGCAACTGCTAAACGGTGAAAAATTTGTTTATGTTCTTAGTCAAGATATCAGATGTGTTTGTCTGCCAAAATGTGTGTGTTCCACTTTCAGGCTTGGTCTCCCTCACTGACATGAAATAAAATGAAATATGATTGTTATTTGTTGAGAACGTCTCAAGGCATTTCTTAACTCTGTGTGTTATAATTTGAGGAATCTTGGCATGGTTTCTTATTTTCCCTCCATTATTTTCCTTTGACTGCATCTCTTCTGTGTTCTGTATCTCACTGTGTTCACATCTTAATTGTAAAAGCAGGTATCATCATCAGATTAAGAGTGTGGGTCAAAATAAAGTAAAATCTGCAATGATTAAATTAATACTGTGAATAATATCTGTGATTTGAACAGAAAAGGCTGGGCATAATAACTAATAATAACAAATGAATTTTCCTCTAGCACTGAATTCTATGGAACAATAGAATTGTATGTATGGTACATGTGCAAGGCGAAGAATAGGTCGTCGAGGGTGGACATTATTACGTTCTCTTTCACTGACACAAGGTCATTTGTTATTACGGGACGTGCAAAGGAAACGAGTATGTTTAAACACCTGTGAATCCTCACATACCTATATGCACATACAGGTACATTCCAAAATGTACCTACCTCCAGTCACAGCCTTCTCTTTTACTTCTGAATCACTGAGTTTGCCTCTAGGACCATTTTAATACTTCTTTGTTCTCCCTACTAATCAAAAGCATACTTTTTTTTCTTCAGGAAGGACCTTTACAGTTCAAATTCACTGTATAATGATGATATTTTTAGGTGACTCCTATCACTGGCAAAACAGTTCACCTGTTGCAAGAACAAAGATTGAAGCTACTTTCAGACACTCCTCTGGAGAGAAGTAAACAGGAAGACCAAGAAATCTTCTGAGTCTTACAGACACGTCTCTGTAGTACTGGAGAGTCTCAAAAGAAAATTAGGTAGGAAAATACATTTGTTCTGTTTAGCTCCCTCTCAAACTTCTCCTTTGATTGTAAGCTGCAATTAATAAACAGTTGTGGTGTATATGGTGTTGTTCACCCTACATATTTATACCTGTTCAGAAAGAAGATTCAAGGACACCACATCAAGAGCAGTAAACTGGATTCCAGTTTAGCAAGGAAAGAACATTTTTTCTTTCTTAATTAGAATTGTTTGAAATTGAAGCTTCAGTTACTTCTGTTCTCCAGCGTTCTAGATCTCAGTCAAGAGCTTGATTTTGGCTATTTCTTGCTCCTTGACTGATAGTCTTCACTAGCTAGCGTTAAGGCCAGAGGAACAACAATTTCTTATAGTGCAACTTTGGATCAAGTTCAATTTATTCAGACCCTATTAGGATTATAATGATCTTCTTGAGTGCATCACTACTGTTAGTGTCTTCTGGATTGTGTTACCATGCATGCATTGTTGAACAAAATAAAAGAGAATAAGGCATCAGATAGAGACCTAAATTATCAATAATTTTTGGTGGTAGGGGGATTAGTTTGGGATTATTATTTTTGCTGTTGTTGTAGGGAGGACTATTATTATTATTATTATTATCATTATTATTATTATTGTTGTTGTTGTTGTTGTTATTGTTATTATTATTATTTCCTTTAAAATTTATTATTTTTCATATTGTGATTTTAAGTATGTCAGTAAGTAAGAAGTCGGAAGAATGAAAAGCCACAACAAAGATATCTGTTAGATGCTGGTGGCCATACTATGTTCAGAATTTATATTATATATATATATGTTAGACCTAGGCACTAGAATTAAACATTCCACTTGAAAGTTGCATCATTTAAAACACAGATTAAAGGAGAAGATATTTCTGAATTTCTATGCTACTGAGAGGATCATTCCATTCCTGTCACTTCTTGCTGCTTTATGTGTTGCTACAACAGTGTGGAACCTGATGGAGGAAAGGTTCAATACCATTCAGAAAAATCTCTCACTGGAAGACAGAATGAATTGAGAAATAGGCTTAGATTGTTCCTGTAGGAGCAGGTGATTAACAGCTGTTTACCTGCTGAACTTCATAAAACATCTCTGTTCATTTTATGGGTTTCTAGCCATTCTCCACCCTAATAATTTTTTTTCTAAGTAAAATCGATACGGAGTTTACATTACAACTGTTCCTGAAGACTGTTTTCAGAAAGAAGACTCTGCATTTCCTCTTCCTACAGTTTCTTATCTGTGCAAGAATATTTGTGTTTTCAGGAAATTCTTGTAATTTGTCTCTCAACTGACTGCAGTTATTACCTTAATTTCACTGTATCTCTTAAACTAAAAGACTGCAGTTATTTATTTTGACACTATCCCTCCTTTTCTGCTAAATACATGACCATTTATCATATAGTCTTGTTAATGCTTTCCTCATAGAAAGCAACCTGCACATGTAAGTGTATTTTCTTTCTTTGATGCTTGAAACTGGGTTTTGTGTATATTGAAACTGGGTTTTGTGTATATTGAAACTGGTGAAAGTACTAACTGCCTTTCACTGAGACTAAAAGCAGAGGGGCAAGCTTATGGAAATGGTGGTTAGCTTTGAAATGCTGAATGCTGTCTGCTGAAACTGTTACTGTTTGTAAAAATAATGACATAAGAACAAAGGACACACAGTGATAGACATGCTGGATGTGAACACATGGATTTGAATAATATCCTGAGAAAAGACGTTTGGGATAAGTGCTGGCAAGAACACGTCTTGGAATCTGAGCAAAGAAAGAGTCTCCAGCTGTTTGATTCTTATGTAAACAGAAATAGGATTTTGTTGGTATTTTTGTAAATATATTAAGCAACAGAGACCTACCTACTTGTAGTAATTTCTCCCCAAAACAGGAGCAACGGGAAGAACCAAACACAGGTGAAGGTTACCCCTTGAATGCAGACATAAGAATTCTTGAGCATGAATACCATGTACTCTTGTTCAGAGGCTTTGGTGCTGGTGGTGGTGGTTTGGTTTGATTTTTTGCCTTGGGTTTGGGGTTTTTTTGTTTGTTTGGGTTTTTTTCACATGGATTACTTTAAATTGTTTTGAGTAATTAATCACATTTACTAAAAACAAATTTAAGTACTGATCAAATGCAGCTATACAGAAAATATGGTGATAACAGATTGCCAATGTCCTCATGATCACTGTGGAAGTCTAAAGGAACTGCAAGTGAAAGAACTCTATCAGTTTTTAGTGTACCTTCAACCCAAAGACTGATGTTTAGTCCAAGGTCAAAACAGTAAACAAGGATCAAAGTTTCAAGGCACAATAGGCATAAGGATAAGATTAATGATTGCAATTTTAACTAGGGCCTTATATTTGTAATGCTCTGAATCTGTAACAAGTGGACTTAGACTCTGTATTCCAGAATGTAAAGCTCCATAAGGCAATGCCAAAATCTTATTTCTGATTATGCAAACAGATTGACAGCTTTGTATGACACAGAAATAATTTTAGAAAGTGTATCTTGTGTATGTTTGACTGTTCTGGGCATCTAGTATCTGTTGAGCTGATTTGAGCTGCAAATCTGACAGTTCTAAATTCCGTACAACTGACTTGGAAATTATGGATGCCTCTCAGATGCATTGTTGTTGTTGTTGTTCTTTAGGTGGTCTAACTTCATGGATGTTTCTTTGCTACCTCAGAAAAAAAAAAAAAACAAGGAATGATAGGGATTTTGAAGCAAGTGATCAGAAGTTAATAGAGTATTTTAGAGCAGCTAAAAAATATTTCCTGTTAGAAACAGGTTCAAGTCGGGTAGCAGAACAACAGGACAAGATTACTAATTTCTTTGGGTATGCGATTTTTCTCTGTACTATTTAAGAGCACCATGGTATATACTAGAATTACAACAAAAATATCTTCAGAGTTTACTCTAATAAATCTTTCTGGAATAACATTTCTGAATTTTAACAATAAATTGTAAAACATAACCTACATCTGATATGAAAGAAAAAAAATAATATTTAAGTAGATTTATCATGTCAGTCTACTATCAAACTACTTTCATCCAAAACTTTCTGTCAAGACTATGATGAATGGACAAAAAAGGAGGCATTAAGGATGTTAAAGGTGCAAGACGGCATTTTGAAAGGTGAGAGTTTCAGTCTGGCGTATCAGAAATGGGACTAGTTGTTGCATATATTTTTTTAAAATACGATATCAGAACAGAAAATTTCAAGATAGATGTATTAAGAAATATTTAATAGCTGAAGTTTGTCATGGTTATAGGGATGTGGGTGTGGTCAGCAAGACTCGCTCAGCCTTTAATATGGCAAGTGCTTAAGTCCAAGGGAGAGTGGAGATTGACAGCGGGCTATTGTGGCCTGAAAGAAGCAACACCATCACTGAGTGCTGCTGTGCTGGACATGCTGGAGCCTCAGTATGAACCAGAGTTCAAGGCAGAAAATTGGTGTTACCATGGACATTGACAACTCATTCTTCTCCATTCCTCTATCAGCAGAGTGAAGGCTACAGTTTGACTTTACTTGGAGGGGGATGCACTACACCTGGAACTGACTACTCCGGGGATGGCAATACAGCCCCACTATTTGCTATGGACTCATCCAGAGCACTGGGAAAGAGTGAGGTTCTGGAACACTTATATTACGTAGATGACATCACTATATGGGAGAACACAGCAGAGGAAGGCTTTGAGAAAAGAGATAAAATAATCCAAATCCTCCTGAAAGCTGTTCTGTCATAAAACAAAGTAAGGTTAAGGGATCTGCCCAGAAAATTTAGGGTTTAGCAGTAAAATGGCAAGATGGACATCAGCAGATTCCAATAGATATGATTAACAAAATAGAAGCTATGTTCCCACCAACCGCAAGAAGGAAACACAAGCTTTCCGAGGCACCATAGGGTTTTGGAGAATGCGTATCCCAGAGAACAGACAGATTGTAAGCCCTCTCTGCCTTATGAAACAGAAGAGAAATTATTTAAAGTGGGATCCCAAAAAACAACAAGCTTTTGAACAATTAAACAGGAGATTGCCCATGCAGTAGCCCTTGAGCCACTCTGTGTGATGGAAGGCTCTTTACACTGCAGCAGGGGAGAATGGTCCTTCCTCGAGACTTTAGCAAAAAGTACCTAGGGGAACTTGAGGACAGCCACTGTGATACTGGAGTTTGGGATACAAAGAATGTGAGGCCTGTTAAACCCCAACTGAAAAAGAGATCTTATCATCTTATGAAGGAATTTGAGCTGCTTCAGAAGTGATTGGCATGAAAGCACAGCTTCTCCTGGCACCCTGACTGTCAGGGGACAGTCCCTTAGTCACATCATGCCATCATGCCATGTGGAGAAAGTGGATCCCTCTGATCACACAGTGAGCTCAAATAGGAAATCCCAGTCACCCAGGGCTCTTGGAGATCATCACAAATTGACCTGAAGGTGAAAATTTTGTACTACCATCAGAAGAGGATGAGGAGCAAATGACATGTGCTGAGGAGACCCCACCACATAATCAGTTGCTAGAAAATGAAAAGCAACACCCTCTCTTCACTGACAGTTCCTGCCATATTGTAGGGACAAATAGAAAATGGAAAGCTGCTGTATGGAGTCCTACATGACAAGTTTCAGAAGCTATGAGGGTGCAAGGTGGATCCAGTCAGGCCACAAAGCTGAAAGCCATCCAACTGGTTTTAGATATCACTGAATGAGAAAAATGGCCAACACTCTACCTCTACACTGAGTTGTGGATGGTAGCAAAGGCTCTCTGGGTTTGGCTAGACCGATGGAAAAGGCCAGTTGGAAGCACAGAGGAAAAGCCATCTGGGCTGTTGAATTGTGGCAAGACATCCCCGCCTGGATAGAGAAGTGAAAGTACATCATGCAGATGCACATGTACAGTTCCCAAGAGCTGGGCTCCTGAAGACCACAGTGACAGGTGGATCAAGCTGCCAAGATTAAAGTGATCAGGTGGATCTGGACTGGCAACATAAAGGTGAGTTATTTCTGGCTCAGTGGGCCCATGACGCCTCAGGTCATCAGGGAAGAGATGCAATATACAGATGGGCTTGTAACTGAGGGATGAATTTGACCATGAATGCTATCTCCCACATTATCCATAATTGTGAAACTTGTGTTGTGATCAAGCCTGTGGGTGAAGCCGGTTTGATATGGGGGAAAATGGTCAAAATATAAATGTGGCAAGGCCTGCCAGATTGATTACATCACACTCCTGAAAACCTGCCAAGGCAAGCATTATGTGCTGACAATGGTGGAGAGAACCGTGGGATGGCTGGAGATGTACCCTGTGCATCACACCACTGCCTCTAACACCATCTCAGGCCTTGAAAAGCAAATCGGCACCTAAAAAAACCCCAGAGTCAGACAATGGGACTCATTTCAAAAATAGCCTCATAGATATCTGGTCCAGAGAGCACAGTATTGAGTGGGTGTATCATATTCCCAATCATATTCACCAGGTACTGGGAAAGTGGAATGGTGCAATGGACTGTTAGACAGCACATCGAAAGCAATGGGTGGTGGGACCTTCAGCCATTGGGATATACATTTAGTGAAGGCCACCTGGTTAATTAACACTAAAGGCTCTACCAGTCGAGCTGGACCTGCCCAATCAGAACCCCTCCATACCATAGAAGCAGATAAAGTCCCCATGGGGCTTATTAGAAGAGTGTTAGGAAGACAGTTTAGATTAGTCCTGCCTCAAGCAAGGGCAAACACATCCATGAGACTGTTTTTACTCAAGGACTGGAGTGAGCTTGGTGGGTAATACAGAGGGAAGGGGAAACAAGATGCATAACTCAAGCCAATTTGATTTTTGGTTGAGAGCAACCTGAAATGTTTAATTGCATATGTAATTTCGGTTGCTGAATAACACTGCCATTGTATGTTGTAAATACCACGGACAATGAGTAAGGACTGCTACAGTTACACCAGTCACGGTCTAAATTAATTCAACAAATGTCTTGGGTGGATGGCCAGTGACTATTGAAATAATACCTGTGCTTGTGTATAGTTATAGGTCTCTGTATATATATGTATACGTGTGTGCATATAGTTGAAAGGTATAAGATCTGGGCATGACCTTGATGATATAGAAAAAGCGGTGGATAATATCATGGTTATAGAGAAAAGGGATGGAGTTTCTAGCACTGTTTAATTCCATACTACCCACATCATGGCAGGGGTGTGGTTTAAGCAGGAAGAAGATGGAGTTGGAAGCAGAAGGGGCACCGTCTTTTGCAGGGCTCAAGGGACGGGGTGTTCAGGTTTCAGAGCTGCAGCTAGCTCTGTCTGCCACTGGCAGTCCTTTTCCCTTTCCCCCGAGCTGCAGCTTTCCAGGTTTGGTGCTAAAAGGCAGCGCTGGCAAGCCCAAGACACCTCTCTGAGAAAAAACAAAAGAGAGAGTGAGTGAGGAGCAGAGCCCAGCCGAACCATATGGATCCCAAATTGCACCTGTGGTGACCACAGCGGACGCTGGAGCTGCAGGTGGAGCCCAAGCTACAGCTGGAGCTGTCAAGCACTCCAGTCTCACTCCTGTAAAGTCCGGCCCAGGAAAGGTTCCCCTGACCTGTTGCAGAGCCCTATCAGGTCCCACCAAGTTTTGTCTTGTCCCTGTATTTCCATTGGTTTTGGGCTGAGGGCCAGGGGAGGGAAGCTAAACCATGAGCCTCCCTGACTTACTGCCTCTGTTTTCCTGTATACAACATGGCTTAACCTGGAGCCAGTTGATATTTTGCCTTTGTCTGGGAAAACCATACCTGGAGCTGTCTTTGGTAAATGTTTTCCTTTGTTGAGTGGTGAATACTCTTTTTTGTGTAAAACACTCACTTTCAGTAGTATTGCTGTGGTTATTGTGATTTTTCCGTAAATTGTGATTCCATCCTACAATCTCTCCTAGTGTTTCCTCCACTGTC
The DNA here is from genome assembly GCA_013397755.1 of Cnemophilus loriae. Lineage (NCBI taxonomy): Eukaryota > Metazoa > Chordata > Aves > Passeriformes > Corvidae > Cnemophilus > Cnemophilus loriae. The sequence goes on along the minus strand of VZTF01006247.1, from coordinate 1,033,593 downwards.
GGAAGGGGTGGGGGGCATCTTGAGTGGGTTTAATTTTCCTACTGGGTTTTAAACACACCATGTGTTAAAATGTGTATAATAGAAGAGAAAAATTGAGCAATACAGAAATTAAATTTGTGACTCTTACATGTTTCAATTTGCCAGTTAGCTACTGTGCATTTTTCAGCTCTGCAATTGTTACTAACTTTTAGGAAGATCTATAAAGCATGGTTTAACAGAATAAAGGAAAGTGCTTTCATGACTTTTGTTGTTCTTTCTTTCCCTTAGCTCCTTCTGTGCTTCCTCTGCCCTTTGTATCAAGCTCAATTTTTTCACCGCTTCATTCAGATCACCCCACCAGACTACCTCAGGCTGTCTGTCTGATGCATTTCATTGTGTTTTTCTCCTCCTTCTTTTCCCATGAAGCCAGGCTTGACTTCTACTCCATTTCTTTTACATTAATAAGTTCACTGTGGTTTTTAGGTCATGGTTCTAGTTTTGTGGCTCATAGTTCCCAAATTTTAGTTCCCTTAGCCAGTATACTTTCTTGATAAAAGTGCTCCTAAGGATGGCTTTCTAAATACTTCTTCAGTTAAAAACCATAAAATAATATAATTAATTTTAATTGTATGATCAAGATGTGTACATTTTATATATGTGAGATCGTGCTGTCTTATGGATGCTGCTTGTCTTTTCCTTGTGGTTCCCAAATCTTTGAACAATACTGATTCTTCCTCTGGACAGACTGGCATCTTCCTATATGTGTCATTGACACTATTAGCATCTTCTTCTTTTGAATCTATTTAAATTTCAGCAGTGCAGATATTCATATGTTTTCTAAGGAAACAAAATTTGACCAGAAAAATATTAATTTATTGCTTTATTACAGTAAGAGCACCTCAGCCCCAGAAACTATCCCCACCTTCATTTCAAAGTTTAGTACAACAGATGAGAATAACTTAAAATTAAGATCTCCCTCACCTCCTCAGCTAAACATGTATTTTCAGCTGGTTAAATTTCATTTTCCTTAGTTTGCGAGGATATGCTGTATCAAGTTATGTGCTGAGAAAGCAATTAGAATAACAGATGATGTAGCACAACTGGAGAGCCCCATGGGGTTACATGACAAGAGAGGTTTTTAAAAGACACATGGCAACCAAACAATATGTCTTCTACAGGGATCTTTTCAGCATAAACGTTTCCCCAAAAAGCACTGCCCCAGCTGTTGTGCAAAGCCCTGGTTTCTTGTCCATCCTTTGACCCATGTGCAAGGAGCAGCTGGTTACCACATTAACACACCACCAACTAACTGTCTGGCATGTGAAGTCATGAAAAAGGAGAAAGGCCAAGGTACAACGCTAGAAATACATGAGGCAGTTATGAAAAGGGACTCAACACTGTGCATCTTACAATCAGTGCATGCAGTTTGACAGGTTTTGCATTTTTGCCAGTATCACAGCTCAGAGCTCATTTCTCTGAGCAGCTGCAAAATTTGGGAAGCTTCCAGCTCACAGGAAATTCTAGATTTTTTTTTTTGTTGGTTCATTTTGGGCTGATTCAGAACAAAAACCCTTTTTGAAAAAACAAAAAAATCTGGAAAGTGTAATGGTGCTTTTTAGCCAGCTCTGCTTTACGAACTACTACATGGCAGTATGGTACACCAATTACTGACACTCGGTTTGGCTTGAAAGTAGAGTCTAAGTGCTGATGGCTATAAATGTCACTCTCAGGAAACACTGCCCAAATAAACTCATCCAAACATGAACTACCTAGGCTGTCCACTCAGTATTCATAAATTTTAAAGGGTATTTTCTCTTCCTGATTAAAAAAAAAAAAAAAAAAGCCAAGTACCAAAAAGGAAAAAAAAAGAGAAAAAATTCTTATTTTTGAAATAATGCTCCTAATCTCTTTTATCAAAGAAAGAGAGTACACCTGCAAATTCAGCTTTTCTGTAAATTGATTAGATATTTTTAATTAAAATAAAATATTGTATTTAGCATAGATTCATTCTTTAGCAATTTTGTTCAGGCCATACAGAAATACAAAGCAGAAATGGAAAACTGTCACCTCAGAATTTTTCAGGATTTTCACTGGCACATTTATCTGCAACGTCTTGCTTGAAGAGCTATGAAAGAGTAGAAATGCTCAACCCTTCTCATATACAGGATAAATTCAGTGTGCTTCATCATAATTTTAAACCAGCTTAGTTTGCCATCCTTCTGAAGAGTCAGTCATATTTGTGGCACTTATATCATATATTAACATGAAAAATCTCAAGACCCCCATGCGCTGTAGTCCCAAACAACCACAACTACCATAGCACTTCTGTAAAACATTGAAACTGTCAAGAGATTTTGACGTGTTCACAAGAACTGAAGCAATCAGTCATTTTCAACACAGCACAGATGCACACAACTGAAATAAGATTTCTGTAGATGTGTCCTACAATGGGAAGGACACTCACAGAATGGCTGAGGTTGGACAGTATCTCTGGAGAGCATCCAATCCAAGCCTTTTGCTCGGGTGTGGTCAGGTGCACCAGTTTACCCGGGATCATATCTGGTTGGGTTTTGAGAACGTACACACATGGTGACCCCTCAGCCTTTCTGGAGAATCTGTTCCAGTGTTTAGCCACAGTTACAGAAAACTACTTTTTTTATGTTTAATCAGAATTTCTATATCTCAGTTTGTATCCATTGCCTCTTGTCCTATCACTGACCACCTGTGAGGAGAGTTAATGTCTGTCCTCTTTCTTCCTCCCATCGGTTATTTTTACACGTTTATAATGTTCCCCCGAACCCTCTTTTCTCCAGGATGAATAGTCCCATCTCTACACTCCTATGTCAGGTACTTCAGCCCTTCAATATTTTAGCTCCGGTTTGTTGGATTCATTTTATTCTCTTGGACTCTCATTTTGTACCTCCCTTGTACTGGTGGGTTCAGACCTGGACATAGCACTCCAGATGTATCTCACAAGTGCTGAGCAGAGGTAAAGGATCACCTCCTTCAATCTGCAGGCAACACTCTTATAATGGTGTCACAGTAGCATAGGTACTTTGTTTGGAAGCCTCTACTGCTTCCTTTGTGTAAAGCTGTCCCTATAGCAGAAGTTTTCAGCATCAACTAATATATATTATTTTCATTAACTGTAAAAAAAATCAATGCAGATGAAAAATAGGACTAAATACATTGCAAATAAACATGAAGTTGTTGGAGTCTGGGCTGAGACTTAGGAAACTCCAGGTCTCTAAGCAGACCTTCCCAATCTCTGTACTCTACCTTCTTTATTTTAGCTTANTTTTTTTTATCCTTTTTTTTTTTAATTAAAAAAAAAAAAAAAAAAAAAAAAAAAGAAAGGAATTAGCTCTGAGCTTGTTTAAGACTAGAACATTTAAGCTGAATCATTAAGTTAAAATTTCATCATTTTCTTCTCATCAACTGAAGCTGTTTCTTCCACAGTCCTTGAGGCATCTGAAATCTGCTCAGCAGTTCCCCTGTTCTACTGGATAATGACCTCAGATTGTTCACATCACTAGAAAATAAAGCACCAAGTATTTGTGAGTCCCACTACAGCCATAATACAATGGCCACTTCTCACTCCTGATATTATCCTGGTCCCAGTCCCAAGTATGCAGATGATCTCAGTAATCTCCTGACTTGCTGTAGCTAAATCCAGCTGTTAACATCACCAAGTGTACATCCCAAGCGCAAGTCAAAATTAACAGGAAAGCAGAGGTGAGATGTGAGTTGTCTTTCAACTTGCCACTCAGCCATCCTATTTTAAACTTGCCTGAATTAAAATGCTTACAATGCTAGACACAGATTTGCATAGCTCAGCATTACATAGCAAACAAGGGGTGGGATGTTGACTCGGTCTCAGTTGTACTAAATGTAAAGACCATTTCACTCTGTTGCAGAACCAAGAAGTTTTAAGAGGATGAAAGTCTTACCTAATCTGCCTTCAAAAAAATATATATTTTTCTCCTTGTAATAATAGAATCATAGAAATATTAGGGTTGGAAGGGACCTTAAAAATCATCTGCTTGCAACCTCTCTGCCATGGGGAGGCACACTTTTCACTAGACCAGTTTGCTGAGAGTCCCACCCAACCCACTCTTGAAAATTTCCAAGGATGGGACAACCTGTTCCAGTGCCTCACCAACCTCAGAGTAAAGAACTTCTTCCTGATATCTAATCTAAACCTACTGTCCTTCAGCCTAAGACCTGGACTGTTGTCTGAAATCACCAACTTTGTGATCTATAGCAGTTAAGGCAGCAGAAAAAAAAATACTAAGGCTTTTAGAAGAAAGAAAAAACCCCAAAACATTAAGCTATACTACACTGGTTTACCTCTTTTTATAGCAATATCTTGTACGTAGTCATCTTCTTTCTACCTCAAAAGTAAATTCAAGAAAGTGCAGAGAAAGACTACACAGATGATCAATGTTTTGATTAAGTTTTAATTAAATAAATTAGAATGCATTGTTCTGTAAAAAAAATGATTGAAAGGTATTTATGAATGATAAACACAACATCATGGGCACAACTAAAAAAATGAATAGGGAGTAACTATTCTCTAAGGGTATCCTAAGAAAAGGGGACATTTTGAAAGAAAAAAGAGACCATTTATGCACATGACACAACTAATCAACAAAACCTATCACCATAAAATATACAGAATAAAAATACATATATAAAAATGACTTTAATGGAATTACATGTAACAACAAAAAAATAATTTAAATATTATAATTTAATGTTACATTGAAACATCAGCTCAGAAACCCCCTGATCTATAAGTTGATGGACAATGTGAGAATTATCAGTGTTCCTGTAATCATTTCACAAGTTTCAAGAACACAAGCAACTGTCAGACACAGGAATATATGATAGAATGTATCTGGTAGCTTCTTGAAATGTTATCTATTAAAATGAGGGGACAAATGTTGTGGCCAGAACAAAGGTAATGAGATGAAAATACGTGAGTTGTGTCCCTGTCGCTTACCCTTTGCAGAACAGGCCTTGGAGAACAACTGTAAGAAAACGTTTCTTCCATTTTCTGGCGCATGTTACTATCAACCTCTGATCTAAATTGCAGCTTTGTGGAATACCTGGTCAGTAAAATACTCAAATTTCTTGTTACCAAAGGATTTGTCCTCCACTCTACTTTGTTTTGTTTCATTATTACAGTGGAACAAATCATGATTTCTAAAGCATGAGTAATGCTTTGGTAATGCCGGAAAAAAATTTAAATGCAACCAACACTTTTTACTTTACCAAAGCACAGAGATTTTGTTTTGATTGTACAATTAAAAGCAGAAGTTGCACTCAAAAAATAGAAATTAAGAAAGTAGATACCAAAAATATATCTGAGATCATGATCATTTTTCAAACTGACGTGCAAAGATCTCTGAGGCTTTTCTCAGCTATGGAAGCCAAGAAACCAGCTGAATGGTATTTCATTGTCACGATGCTGCCCTCAGAGTCAGTTATGTTTGAAATTTCGTAGGTAAGCCAATGGAGTAGCACTTCAGACTTAACATATGAAAATGGCTGTGAGCCCAGCTAAGCTCACTACTCCAAAATCTACTAGAATAGATTGCCTGCAAAGGCCATGACTCTCCATGAATGAAGATTTTTATGACTATATGATAAGAAAAATTATCTTTTACTCACATTGTGATATGGGGAGGGGCGGTATAGCAACTTAGAATTCCTTCTAAACCTATTTTTCTATGAACTAGTCTTATCTGTGATTTGCTAACATCCATGAGCAGACTTTTGTGAGACCCAAGCAAAGAAAAGGGAACTCATGCCCCATGTTTACAACTTTTATCACCAGAAATACATAAGAGATTAGTAATTCCTTTGAATGCCTAAGAAATTTTTTTAACATAAAAAGTACTGTGGAAAATAATTTCTTGACTGAAGTTTGAAAAATTCATGCCATGATTGTAAAACATTTTTTTGTGTATCAGTGTGACTTGCCCACAATGAAAAAACCAAATCACACTAATTATTATAAACTTGGACTATGAAACATCTTGTTGAACATTCTTTTGATTTTTCTGATTAACTACAATGTTTTTCTTTCAGAACAATTACAAAATCTACAAATTTAAATAAAATATACCATTATAAATCTTGATGATCTACTCTGGATTAAATTTTTTACAGCAAAATGCTGAAATAGGCATGTTTTGTTTGTTGGTTTTGTTTTTCTATAATGAACATGCAAACTTTTCTTTTCCCGATGTATATTTCACTACTAAAGTCATAGAGATTTGGAAAGGTCAGCTTTATTTTGTGGAAGGAAATAAACAATTTTGATTTTGTTTAATTATGTTCCCATTGAATGCAGACTATGCTAAAATAATTTCAATAAACTTTTGTGTTGTTTTCTGGAAACTGAATATTAGAAAGGGAAGGAAAATAAGATCTTCCTATAATACCATAAGAAAAAATATACTAGAGAAGTAAAATAGCCAACTAATCTCGTTGTCTGTTTATATATGATATAAAAAACATTAAAAGAAAAAAAAAAAACGACCAAGGCATTTCCCATTATAATGCAAAATTACTACTTTTTCAATGTTTTAAGGTAAGGAAAGTAGGGTCAGGAATTTATCCTATCTTATGTAAGAATTTTCAGCACTGTTATAAATGCTCACTTTAAAAAAAAAAAAAAAAGGCTGATATTGATACTAGTTTACTTGATCAAATGACTTCCAAAGTCTGATTAGACATTTTGTGAAAAACAAGAAACAAGCAAAAATCCTGTTTTATTTTATAAATTTTACATTAATTGCTTTTCATTTCCTGTGAGAGTACTCCTTTGTTCCCACTCTGCAAGAATAAATATCCAATTTGCTTCTCTGTATTTTTATTATTTTGTGCAGCACTACTGTCATCTCCCATTGTACACATAAAATAAACAATCTCATTTTTTTACGAGTTGTAGAGTAATAACATTAAAATATTATTTGTTTTTATTTCAAAATGCCGTATAAGTACTTTTATATACCGACTTAGGACAACTTAAATTTGCTTTAGCACAAGGTCAGAATATTTTCAATTCCTTACCTTAAAGTAGTTTTCCATAACCATAAGGTGTTACAACTCAAAAGGCAGTAAAATTGGGTAAAGAGAGAGAAAAAAAAAGCAGCTCTGACTGAGTGTTTAACACAATGAATCTAATTGGTGGAAGTTAATTGAAGCAGTACTCTTGTTGCTGGTTGGTAGAAGTATTTTCTTCTTTAGAATTCTGCTATTATTCTTTAGAGTTAGTATTTCATTTGCTAGTATTTCAAAATCCAGTTGAACAAGCATTTGCACTAGGCATGGTTTTACTTAGTGGGGAAAGCAGCCCTTCTTTGCCTTTAAATATTGGTTCTACTGTATGTTTCTCTTTAAAAAGAAAAAAAAGTAAAAATCCCAGAAATACTGATAAACCCTCTCTGCATTCACATTTTCAGTGCACTATAGTTAAGTGTCCGAGTTCTCATTTTTCATTTTCTAAATAAAAGCATATTATAGTTTTTTTATTGTGCTTGCAGCAAAACAATAATTGAACACCAGAAGGGCTTTCAGGTTCATAATTATACATTTGACAAAGTCTAAGTAGGCAGAAGAAGAAACCAGAAAGGATATTGATTTTCTAAGGAATGGCAAGACTGATAGTTCTTCATTTGAAAGTTTTGCTTTTCCGTGAAGGAGATGCCACAAAGGAAATGTCACAAAGGATATCCAGCATATAAGGAAAGTATATAACAAAACAGTATATAAAAAAAATTAATCATTTCAGAACTAAACCGCATGCCATCCTACTGCTCATAATGGAAAGAAACATGTTAGGTACTTTAGAAAAGACAATTAAAGAGAAATAATTTCACATATGTGAAATTATTAATCCATTTTTCTCTACTGCATATTCTTTCTGTGCTTGAATTAGGGTTGAAAACCAAGAAAAGGCTCCCAAAGTATTCAGAAGTGTTTATTTTTCTTTAATGATGCAAACACTAGAATTCATCAGAACAGTGTTGAATAACAACTTTAACATCTCTAGTGCATATTTCCCAGAGATGCACTTTTCATGGCAAAGGTTTCACTAAGCTAAGGTACAGTGTCAGTGGACAAAGAGAAGTAAAAAGGCTCTCATGTCTGATGCCTAAGATACAAACATACGGAAGGCTGGGGATCAAGTTCTTATCCTGCTCAACTCAAAACAATTCAAAACCCCTCAGATACAAGGAGACAAGAGCACTCACCTCGCACTGAAAGTCCTGTATTTGCCCTGAATACCAATCTAATATAGTGCTCCACAAAATCTTCTGTTTTCCTTCCAGCAGAGAAAAAAAGCAGATTTCAGACTCTCAGAAGTCACCATGTAACAAAATAGTCGCCCTGCTATCAGCTGCATAGGGAACGGACTTTCAAAGTCAGAAAGTGGGACACCTTATACCATCTCCTTTTATAGTCATGAAACACTTATGTGCTTGGTCTTCTGGCTCTTTGAGTTGGTTTAGGAAATCTCCTTCACAGCAGTAAAGGCATCAAAGTCTTGGCTTTACTACTTTTCCGTTATGGGAATAGTCCTTTATAAAAGCATACAAAGTGTTTTCATACTATGGCACAAGTAGCATTATGAAACCTAAGAGTTTAGGAAACCAGTTTGCAGGCTAAGCTTTGTCCTCTGTCTGTTGCTCTGTCATGATTCCTGTGGAACAGCATTTCTTGTATCATTTTGTCGTACAACTTTTTCATAAGCCCCCATACATAATTTCAAACTTCATTATAGTGGAATTTCTGCATTATTTCAATTTTAATAAATGCAAGAAAGTCACAATATGTTTAAGTCTGAAGATGTACATTTACATGAAAATGGAAAAAAAAAACCAAGAAAGAACCAAATATAAAAAGATAAAAGGCATTGAAATGCCACGCTCAAACTTGTTTTTAGTACTGGAGAACATACTGCAGTTCATGCTGATATGTTTACAGACTTTTCTGTAAAACTCAATTGCATCTGCTGAGTTCTTGTAAGGATTTTGAAATCTACACTCAGCAACATAAATGAAATATTACCAATTTTATCTTTAATAACACCTTTTTCACCCAGAATCTATATATACACCTCTATCATGTATACATACAATTTCACATACATATAGAACTCTAATTGCTAAAAAAAATTGTTCTTTTTTGCAAGGTATTTTGAAAAAGTCCATCAGATCAGTTGCAAACACAATTACAAAGTAATGAGGTATTTATTTCACCTCGGGGATTATATAATTTGAGAGAAAAAATGTTTGAAAAATTATGAATATTTTCCTGCCTATTCTATGCAAGTACTAAAGGTTAACTACATTTTAAAATAGCATTTTGCATCTCAGAGTTCTCTTGGGCAGTTTTGAATATGAGTTGATTGTTACCTAAAATTTAATGAGCTACATATGTACAAGGCAACTTCATGACCGTTCACTGCTGTAACAGCTAGCTTTAGTACTTCATTCTCATAATTGTTTATTAATATTACACTCATTTAACCTCAGTGCATGTCTCACTGTTCATGCCATATGCACACAAGTGAGATAAGTTGCTTTGAGTCACCATCCCTGGAGGTATAGACGTGGCACTTAGGGACATGGTTTGGTGGTAGAGTTGGCAGTGTTAGTAGAATGATTGAACTTGATGATCTTAAGGGTGTTTTACAGCTTTAATGATTCTATAATTCTATGATTCTGTGAGAGAAGACACCTCATATTAAGAAAGAAAGAGCACAAAATATATGTGAAGTCTTCCAGATTCTACAGCTATTGCCTTAATTCTTTTAAAAACATAAGAAATTTAATGAGCTTTCACACTTTCTGCAGAAGACCTAGAAAAGTCTAATGCTATGGCAACTAAATTACTGTGTAAAACTCATTTTGATGCTGTTGATACCGCACTTGTTTATCCCTATTACTGAATTACTACCTGAAGAGTTATACCATGCTGTAACTGTGTACATCTACAGTAAAGAAATTGTGCTGATCCTCAACAAGCTTCTTAAGGCTGATTTTACCTATGGAAAACACAAAGACAACCTCACCTTTATCTACGGTAGTTGAAGAAATCTTCTGAAGAAGAATCTTCTGACAAGCAGAAAAATTCTGTTTATTGTTAGAGTTATAAAATTTAAGTGAAACAGAAGCTCTGATCAGGAGTTATTCTGTACCAACATCCAGAAATGTACAGACTTTTGTTTACCTGAATCTGAAGTCATAAAATCCAGCTAAGTATGTAAGAGTGGCAGCAAAATAGGAGAGAGATGGACTAAAAAGAAACTCAATCAAAGCAGCAAAAACTAAGTAAGCTTTTACAGAAGCCTAGTATCAAACACTGGGAAAAGAAATGGACCTGAAAATCTACGTCTTCTACAGAAATTACAAGAGTTTCTTAGAGAAGTATAGAAATGGATACTACTGTATTTTAGGTTAGGTAGACTATATCACAGAAGAAACTGAGATATTTGATTTCAGAACCTTCAAAATAATAAACAAACCTGTGAGCACTCAAATGCCAAGACCAGAAAAAAGGTGCATAGCGTGCATATTCATAAACATATTAAAATACTTGTAAAGATTCACAAGTCTGGCAGCTGAACATGTGCAAAGTAGAGGCATTATTTTGAACTCACTGAGTCTCACAATCTATGAGTTAGATTGAAGACTATATTTTTTTCAATACAGAATAATGATTACTTAAGGCAGAGAACATATACCTATTACTTTTGCTTAGTTTAGTGCAAAATTTCCATCACTTTTGATGGATACATGCTTGATAAATTAATTTCTTTCATACTTAGGCAGGTGGATATGTGGATGGATGGGTAGCTGTAGACTTCTGTGCAAATGTGTGTGTTTTCATAAAGTAAAACATAATACATGTATTGCAATAGAAAGTTTCACTTAACATATGTTGCATGTGAAAGTTACATACAAAAGTGGATATTATCTAAGAATTATATTCAACTCAATAAATGGGGCTCTGACAAAAAAATATAAATAGGTCCTTCTAAAATTTACCAGTCTTGTTGTGTTATTTTTAGTTAAAATTTTAGTTAAAAAGTGTGTTCATATTTGAAAACATACATTTTGCTTAGATTTTAAGTAGCACATAGAATTTCTGTGGATCTTTTTCATACTTAATAAAGAGCAATAATAATTAAGAATAAATTCTTAAGAATTTAAGTTAAGAATAAATAATTCATAATTCATAATAGTGAACATCTCTTTAATGCAAATGTACTGGGATTCTTTTTTGGGGAGAATGCCAATATTTGGTATGATGTATTTTTTATAAATATGCTCAATTTTTTTTTTTATTAAGTCATATCTGAACTCAAAGACTACTTAGGTCTGAAGAAACTACGATAAATTGATCTTTCCTTTCCCCTTTTTATTTATGGTGGATATAAAGTTCAACATCATAAGTTTTAGAAGTTCATTTTAAGTCAAGTACTTCATTGAAACAGTCGACCTGTTCAGGAATGAGTAATAGTTTACTCCGACTCCAGATTTCTAGTAAACAAACATCAGACAGCTTATGAGTTGGAATAATTTTTATAATCCTCTCAGTTCTTTCTGTGTAACATGTCCATATACAAAGTCTAAAGCTTTAAGACACAGCAAAAGAAAATAAGTATATTTCTAAAGAATTACGGACTATTATATTATACGTACTGCAGCTCCATATGTTTGGTTTAAGCTAATAACTACTTATATGTTCCTTTTTTTTTTTTTTTAATTGAAACATGAGAACTAGCAGAAATGCTAGGATAGTGACGTTCACTCTTCCATAACTGTATTGGTCAGCTGGTAAATTTTTTTATGTGTATTAATTAGAATTCCTAAGCATTTATCAATTTCTTATCTCAGTTTCTTATCTGTGCAATGTACTCCGAGCAATCCAACAAAAAATTTTCACTGTTAGGGTGCTCAGGCTTGGAACAGGTTACCCAGGGAGGTGGTGGAGTCACCATCCCTGGAGGTGCTCAAGAGGTGTCCAGATGTGGTGCTAGGTGATGCGGTTTAGTGGTTTAGGGGCCACAGTGGCAGTGTCGGGTGGATGGTTGGACTGGATGATCTTAAAGGTCTCTTCCAACTCTGGTGATTCTATGATCCTACAATTCTATTATATTTATCAAGTATTTACAGGAAGAACATATGTTTTCTGAGGGTGATTATGCAATGTTTTGTCAACATTCATATGTTCGTGGAGACTGTACAAATATCAGATAAACAATTTTGGTATTTCAGCACTTTTTCCCCTCCTAAATACATATATACAGTTGTTTACAGTCTACAGGTTAAATATGTATTCCAGATCCCCTTTGACAAGCAGTAGAACCCAGACCTAAAATGCATTGTCTTTTTATTATAACTGTACTAAAGATTTGCACTATTGGGCAATTAAAAACCTAATTGGTATAAAAAATTAAACAAAAAGAATCTTAGGCACTCCACATTTTTTAGGTGTAACATCTACATTTTATCACATAAAATTTAGGCGTTTAGTCTAGATTACTCACGCTCTCACCTCTAGGTAATTGGAATTCCATCAGCAGGTTAAATATGTTTCACAAAATTTGGCATCCTTTGAGGTTGTTACTATTCAAACAATGAACCCTTAATAATAAATAGTGATATCATACCTTCTTAGCTATTTTAGAAAATTCGTAGTGTCATGCCATTAAAACAAAGAGGAAGACAGACTTATCATAGTAAAAAAAATAAGTCTATTATTACCCATTTACATGGAGTATGTCGGATTCCTAGGGATTTTCCACAGGATTGTTTTCCATAAGTTCTAAAAACAAATGTCTCTGACTGTTATCACTGTTTCACCTTTATCAAGTGTCACCTTATCATCTGTATCAAAGACATTTGTAGAATTGAACCATTCTTTAAACAAGTAGCAATTAATAAATCCACTTTTTCAAACAATGAGCTAAAATACTGGATAAAATAGATAATTAGAAAAGCTGCATTCACGTCTGTGGTTATGCTGGGTATGAAAACTCATTTTCCTAAAGCCAGTAGTAAAACCTATGCCTGTTGGTTTTGTCTGGGATAGAGTTATTTTCCCTCAGAGTAACTGGTATGGGGCTGTGTTTTGGATTTGTGCTGGAAATAGTGTTAATAACAGGGATGTTTTAGTTACTGCTGAGCAGTGCTTAAACAGAGCCAAGGCCTTTTCTGCTCCTCCTGCCACCCCATCAGCGAGGAGGCTGGGGGTGCACAAGGACTTGGGAGGGGACACAGCCAGGACAGCTGACCCCAAATACCAAAGAGACATCCCATACCGTACGGCATCGTGCTCAGCATATAAAGCTGGGTGAAGAAAAAGGAAGTGGGATTGGAATGTGTTTGTCTTCCCAAGTCATTGTTATACGTGAAGGAGCCCTGCTCTCCTGGAGATGGCTGAATACCTGTCTGCTGATGGGAAGTAGTGAATTAATTCCTTGTTTTGTTTTGCTTCTATGCAAAGTTTTTGCATTTAAACTGTCAACCCATTGAGTTTTCTCACTTTTCTCACTTCTCACCTTCTTNACAGCCAGGACAGCTGACCCCAAATACCAAAGAGACATCCCATACCGTACGGCATCGTGCTCAGCATATAAAGCTGGGGGAAGAAAAAGGAAGTGGGATTGGAATGTGTTTGTCTTCCCAAGTCATTGTTATACGTGAGGGAGCCCTGCTCTCCTGGAGATGGCTGAATACCTGTCTGCTGATGGGAAGTAGTGAATTAATTCCTTGTTTTGTTTTGCTTCTATGCAAAGTTTTTGCATTTAAACTGTCAACCCATTGAGTTTTCTCACTTTTCTCACTTCTCACCTTCTTATTCTCTCCCTCATCCCACTGTGGGGGGATGAGTGGGCAGTTGTGTGGGGCTTAGTTGCAGGCTGGTGTTAAACCACAACAATATATTGATTTGCAAATGTTCCACCCTTCTTCCTAAGACTTGAAAATACCATTGACAGTAATATCAAAGCAGACTAAAACATTTTCTCATTTTCAGTCCTTCAAGTACTTCAGGAGACAGAGTAGGGAGAGCTATGAGGATGAGGCAGAAGATAGGTGCATTACTTGTGAAAAAAGGAGGAAATTTCTGTGTGGACCAGCAGAGCGTAGGACAGTTTGCTTGTTTATTTTTAACATGTTAGAAGGTACTGGTTTCAAATTGACTAAATCTTTCTTTGTTCATGGATCATTGACTGGGTAGATTGTAACAGCTCCTTTGGAACCATTACGGTATGTCATTTCAATCCAACCATTGAGAGTGTGTATGCAGCCTCTCTGTTCCAACTCCACCAAAAATGTCATTGAAATCATTACCTGTGTGCTGAGCATATTGTTTTTAAACTTTCATCTAATACTTACTTATTTTTTTGAATATCATAAGCAGTTAGGACATGCTGTAAATGAACTGTTAAAAATGTGTATTCTAAAAACTAAAATAATGGCATAATTTAAAAAAAAAATCCCTCCAAAAGTAAAATAAAAATCATCTAGAAATCTTTTTTAAATCCTATTAAATTAAAAAATGATAATTAATAAAAATTTATGACCAAAGTAGAAACATATCCTCGCACTACAGACTTTGCCAGGATTTGTGGGTATGGAGCTGGTTGTCATTAGCATGCTGAGCACACTGTAGCTGTTTCCTAAACCTGCAAATAAAGTCATGATCAGATTCAACAGAGGAAGCTTAAAGTACATGACAGCGGCCTTAGAGTTGATGAGCATTTGGGAAATCTTAAGAAAGGAACTGAACAGTATTTCAGGTCGAAATAATGCCCCACTTTAAAGCCGTGGGGGTTGTCCTCCGAAGAAGATATTTCAGCCTAAAACTGGGAAACAATATGTGTAAGTCATATTGCACGTAATGATCGTTTCCAATTTCAGATTTCAGGTTTCTCTTTTAAAACATCTATTTCAGGAAAACTTTCTACGGGAAACTGGTCTAAGTTATATCACAGTCTAGCAAATTTCCTATTATGACAGAAAAATCAGTTACAGTCCAGAATTTTAATTAGTATTCTCAAGTGTCAGCATATGTTACTTTAGGATCGTTTCACAGTGATTGGGTTCAAAACATTTTTCCCCTCTTAATAAAAAGCACATGAAGGAAAGAGCATTAAACACCACAAAATACATGGTAATTGTCTTGTCCTGTATGTGTTGATTCTTCAGCTTCAGGCAGATTCTGGTTTCTAACTAACAAATATATGCAGTACCAAAAGAGACTATGAAATTATGTTTTATATTGCAAATGAATGTTTTCTCACAATATATGACAGCAAATCATGGAATCATAGAATGGCTTGGGTTGGAAGGGACCTTAAAGATCATATACTTCCAAACCCCCTGCCATGGGCAGGGACACCTTCTGCTAGACCGGATTACTCAGAGCTCCATCCTACCTGGCCTTAAACACTTCCACATTGATAAGGCAGCCACAACATCTCTGGGGAACCTGTTCCAGCATCTCACCTCATCTCTCAGTAAGGAATTTCCTCCTGATATCTAGTCTAAACCTCCTTTCCTTCCCTTTAAAGCCATTTCCCCTTTTCCTATTACTACATGCCCCTGTAAAAAGTCTCTCTCCAGCTTTCTTGACGGCACATTTCAGGTACTGAAAGGCCTCAATTAGGTCACCCCAAAGCCTTGTCTTCTCCAGGCTGAATAACTCCATCTCTCTCAGCCTTTCCTCACTCCAGCCCTGTTATCTTTGTTGCCCTGTTATGGAACTGCTCTAAAACATCCATGTTCTTCTTATATTGTGGAAGCCAGAAATGAATGCAGTACTTACAGGTAGGGTCTCACGAGAGTGGAGCAGAGGGACAGAATCACCTCCCTCAACCCACTGGCCATGCTGCTTTTGATGTAGCCTGAGATGTGTTTGGCATTCTGAACAGCAAATGCGTGTTGCTGGCTCATGTTGATCTTCCCATCAACCAAAGCACTCAAGTCCTTCTCCTCAGAGCTGCTCTAAATCCATTCTCCACCCAGCCTGCAATTGCTCTTGGAACTTCCCCAGTCCACACGCAGGACCTTGTACTCGACCTTGTTGAACTTCATGAAGTTCACACAAGCCTATCTCCCAAGGCTGTCAAGGTCCCTCTGGATGGTATCCCTTTCCTCCAGAGTGTCAACCACACCACTCAGCTTGGCATTGTTGGCAAACTTGCTGCTCTCCCACTGTCCGTGCCACCAATGAAGATGATAGAAAATGACAGTCTCAAAGCCACCCCCTGAAGAATGACACTTTTCACTGATCTGTACTTGGACATCAAGCCATTGACCACAAGTCTTTGAGTGTGACCTTCCAGCCAGTTCCTTAAGATTGAATATATTGTCTTCAATGAGGCTGAAAGAGAGTTTTAAGGAAAAAGATACGATTTCAAATTTCTCAGGTTTTGTAAAACAAGGTACCTCACCCAAAACACAATTCAAATTTAACTTTGAAATAGTTCATAATTTCCATCAGCTGTCTCCTCTTTTTATACCTCATAAGAATTGACTTTGTGATGTGGTTCTGAACTCCATATTTACAAAAGAATAGTGCATTTTTATACTGATTAGAGAAAAATCTCAGAACAAAAGCTGAGGCAAAAACCACAAGTGGCATAAGTGTTGTATGACCTCTCTGCTTCCTCTCTTCCTCTTGATCTTCCAACCCCTGCAGTCTTTCACTGAACAAAGGCGACCCCATTAGATTCCTATTCAAAAGGGTTAACCATGTACAAAATGTTATGCTCCAAAAAAAACCCCCAAAACTCAAAACTGCGGGGCTTTTACTTGTCTAGAATTTAGAACATCATAAATGTGGCTGCTTTTCTGAAGCTGTTAGAGATAAAACTTCCAATATTCCTTTGAGACTACTGCATTATTTCTGCTAGGTCTTAGAGCAGAAGCCTAGAGTCATTCATCATCTCTGAATATAACCTCTCTCTGACCAACAAGTCACTTAACAAAATCTTCCAGCTGGTCGGCAGTAGTATATGTAAAGAGAGCAGCAAATCCCAGGGGGAAACAGATCCTTTCCTCCCCCTTTTCTCTCATCTAAGAAGCATAGATTGCCTGGAAAACAGTTTTCAGGCATCTGTAATTGAATATGAGATGAACTTCCACAAGCTTTAATGAGGAGTAATATTACTGCCCAGGCAGCAGAAGTTAGTGCTCTGCTCCATGTCCCAAAATATTTCATTAATATTAACCAAGGTTTCCTACTGTCCCCAGGCAACAATGCTGTAGCAGGGAAGAAAGATGCAAGTAACTCTCACAGTCACCCAACTAATCACTGGAATAACGAGTGCAGGAATAAGGAGTACATGGAAGTGGTGTTTGTCAGGTGAGGGAAATAGGTCTTTTCCACCAGGAAAAAAGCTTTTGTTACTTTAGTTACATGTGAAACCCTTTTGTACAGTGTTTTAGCATTAAAAGTGTGCTTTTCTATTGTTGGCTTTTGCACTTTTAAGAAGAAAAATAATTCCAAAGACAAAGAAGACATTATTATTACAAATTTTGCATTAGAGGGCATAAACAATAATAAAATCCTTTTTCATGGCCTGACAAAGTATTCTGTTCAATGATAGATTATAACAATTTCAAAATTAAATTTGGTTATAAATATAAATACATATAAAGAAGATAGAAGTGCCATGAAGTGTTTTGAAGAGCAACTGAGCTGTCAAGGGTGGCAGAAGACTGTAATTTCTAAAGTAGCTGTGCAATTTGTTCAAAATGAGGCTAAGATATCCTTAAGCTTGTAGAGCCCAAGTACAAAAGTACCACATCTGGTTCATGCCATCCTTTGAAAAGCTCCATTCTAACCCTTGTGTGGAACAACATGGATGGAAATGAAAAAACCCAGCATGAGACCTAACGTTTATCTATCCATAGCATATTGCTATATGTAAGGTATATATTGTTTGTAAAGTGAATGTGTGCATACCTTACCAAAATCTGAGTATAATAGACTAATGTTTACTTCATTCTAGTCATAGAGGACTTATTTTCTTTGGTATTGCTACCTAATAACTTACACTATTCCAGAAGATTTTAAAAGGCTGTCTGGAGTCCCATATGTAAGGATTTTATAAATTATTTTATTTTACCCAGTTTGTTTGCCTTGGAGAGAGGAAATGGTGACCCTGCACAGTAGCTGGCCTGAGACATAGAATATTTCCAAACATGGGGGCTTCTAAAGTCATTGTGAAATTTGGCAATAGTTTATAAAGTTTGGTAACAAGCTATACAGTCCTACCCACAATTCCCATCTTCCAGGAGAACATAGTGGGTTTGCAAAAAATGAGAAAGGAAAGAATTTATTAGCAAAATATTCTTCCAAATGGATTAGCAGGTATGTTAGATATGCTCCCAGTTACTGTGGGCCGAGAGTATAAAGCTAAGAGACTCTTGGGTAGAGAAGAAACAGCAGGACGCTCTGCTAATTTTGCATCTCATTCAGGAACGGTTGAGTGTCTCCCACTGCTGTGACTGTCTCCCAGTTTCCCTTTGACTCTCTGATTCCTTCTTCCTTCTGAATACCCTTTCAGTTCCTCCTCTTTGTCATGTCCTAGACATATTTTCATCATTGCATCTCCGGTCAATTTATAGGAGCTTCCTGGCAGCAGGTCACCCTTGCACTACTAATTTCTTAACTCCTCCAATATTCGAGGTGTATGTCTGAAAACTTTCCTACAGGAATATATGTAATAAAATAATTTGTTAAAAGACAGACACATGCACATTAGAAAGGATAGATATATGAGAATTAAAGGACATAATTTTTAGCTTAAAGGTGTATACATTAGGGGCTTGGTAAGTGCGACGCTGTTGTAATGCCTAACCACTAGTGTCTTCTCTCAGCATCTGAATCACCAGCCTTGAGTCACGCGCGGAGGCACGAAGCCCATAGCAACCAGGAAAAAACAATGCTGTGCTGGAAGTCAAGAGCGAGGAAAAGTGTAAAGGAAAATTCGGCTCCCCTCTTCCCTCCGCAGTACTTCTTTCTCCCTCACCCTACATTTTTAACGTAGAACCAAACAAATGCATTGTCTGACTCATGCTTTTAAAGAGCCTCTCACCTGGAGAGGGGACTGAAGGGTTGGGACGCTGATTCTCTTCTCCACATAAAGCTATGTACAAGGTTCAGTATGATGAAACTTGCTCAGGCTATGCTCTCTTTCTGCAAGGCAAAACAGCTCAGTTTTCAGCAGGCCTGAAAATGTTCCCAGTTCCTGAGTAGGCTGTTATCTGGAGATTGAACTACTCTCCAGAAAGTAAGGAAATATAGATTTATTTGCATATAAGATTTCAGCCATGATTTTTTTTTATTTTTTTCCACTTGTCCTTTCATTCAGATTATAGGTTGAATATCTCTTCCTCTCTGATTAAACTAGCATCCTTGCCCTGTTTCAACCCACAAAATCTTTTCTCTATTCTAAGCATAAGATGAAACTGTTTCTCCAAAACCCTTAACAGCTTTTAATCTATTATTTATTATTAAACCACATAATTTTATTATTTATAGCTTTTCTTGTAAAGTGTCTTGGGATGCATTTTTATGAAGTGCTATTCAAAATAAAATTGTATTGCACTAAAGAACAGTTCTCATTTATTTTTTAATAATTATTTGATCTTGCCTTGATTTACTGAGTCACTAAGGCATCTTATTCCTGATGATTTAAGGGATGCTATGAAGTTAAAACTCATATAAACTCAGATCCTCAGCTAATGTAATCGGCAAAGTTCCAATGCAATCAATGGAGGTCTGCCAATTCACACTAGTTCTGTCCTACCACAGTTTGTAAAAATATCTCCTCATCTATGTTTTAAACGACATTTTAGATGCCAAATAATTTCTTTTAATCTACATTGCTTGACACTATATAGAGTTTATTTTTTCCATTTCATCTTACTTAGACAGGTAAATCAGACTAGTTTATTTCTAAAAGGCTTTCTGCTCTGCCTCTGATATAATACTACAATTTTGAAAGGTTTTTCACTGCTAACTCTGCAGGGAAATGCAATAAAATTGAAGCTATATGTTTTGCAAATTTTATGGAAATGCTTTTGTCAAATCATAGTCACCAAGAACTTCCTTATTAATATAACATTATAGTGATCCTTCTCAAACACTCTAAGAAAAATATAAAATAATATATACATATGACAACCTAAATTTTTAAGTGAATCAATGATTTTAGGTGCCTCCATTGTCAGATACAAAACTGAGAAATCACGGGCATACCTGCATCATTACGATTCTGAAAAGTTGCATAAATGGTGCATGCAAAGAGACACTCTCAGAGTGAGAAAAAGTACCGTAAGGAAGCCCTTTTTCTGTATATGAAAAACAAAGTAGCACTATTTTACATTTCCCTCCCAACATGTTTTTACATTTTTTTAATTAATATTGACAGGAAGTTTTAACTAGTAGACATGGAAGAACAGAAATACTAAGACAATCTAGTCATGTGAAATATAGTTTTGCATCTTGATAATCTACATAACTTCTCCAGCAATGCTGTTCATATCTCCCATTTCAGTATTAAGCCTTCACCTTCAGTAGCACCTCTAATTTTATCCTCTGACTGCCTACTTATAATTTCAAATTATATTATTTTAATATCTCCCATGGGTTACAAATATACGATTTACTTCAGGTACAGAATATGTGGTGTTTTGGCTCTGGCCGGATATCAGGTGCTCACCAAAGTTGCTCTATCATTCCTCTCCTCAGCTGGACAGAGAAGACAAAATACAGTGAAAGCCTCATGAATCAAGAGAAGGAAAGAAAAGATTACTCACCAATTCCTGTCAAAGGTAAAAGAGAAAATTACTGGGGAAACTTGGGGAAATTAATTTATTACCAATAAAATCAGAGTAGGGCAATGATAAATAAAATCAAATCTTGAAGACACTTTCCCCCCAGCTGTCTTGATTTACTCTACATCCTGCCCCCTTCACCAGCACAAAGGCACAGTGCAGAAGCCCAGAAGGTAAGGGGTTAATGTGTATGTCTCAATACAATAGCTGGATAGCCATGGAGCCAGCCAAGGGCTGTTGGTTAGAAAACACTGTAAGAACAAGCTGGATGTGGTTGGAGAAGATAGCCTTATGGAGGTGGGGAAGCATTTTTCTGCAACAAATTTCCTTGTTCTGTCTCTTGGAGGTAGTCACAACACAGTGCTCAGGCATAGGAATGAAGTTGACAGGCATGGACTTTCGAGCAAAGAGTGACCCAGTGGGGAGGAAATCAAGACCACCAAAGATCCCCAAAGCCCTCCAACCCATTTCCAGAAAGGTCTAGAACAAACTGTGCATGATATCTAATTTTCATAGACAATGAGAAAATTAGCTTCAGGGTGGAGGAACCTATCCATAAAAAGGTACCCTCACAAAGCCTGGGCACCCCCACCAGGACCACCACTGCATCAGTGCTGGAGCCAGAAGTGGTCTTCCTTCCTTTCCCTTTCCCTTTCCCTTTCCCTTTCCCTTTCCCTTTCCCTTTCCTTTCCCTTTC
>VZTF01006247.1:952081-1011940 GCA_013397755.1 Cnemophilus loriae | reverse complement strand
CTTTCCCTTTCCTTTTTCCTTTCCCTTTCCTTTTCCTTTTTCCTTTCCTTTTTTCTTTCCTTCTGCTTTCCTTTCCCCCTCCTTCCCCTTTCCTTCCCCTTCCCTCCCCTTTTCAGACTTTTTGCTATACTGAAGTACCACAGTCAAATATAATGGAAGTTGGTGTTTCAATTTAATATAAGGAAGGAAAGAAACTAAATTGTACTATATATCTTCAGACTAGCATCAATACAAAGATCAAAAAGCTGCTTACTTAATTTAAGGCACATTGTTGCCTTAAATTTTGTCATGGTTTAACCCCACCTGGAAACTAAGCTCCACGAAGCTGGTTGTTCATGTCCCTCTGGTTGGATAAGGGAGAGACCAGAAAGGTAAAAGTGAGAAAACACATGGGTTGAGATAAAGACAGTTTAACACGCAAAGCTGAAGCCATACATGCAAGCAAAACAAAACATTCACCACTTCTCATGGGCAGGGAGGCATTCAGCCATCTCTAGGAAAACAGGGCTCCATCACTGTCCTGGCTACAGAGAAAAAGGGGTAGAGCTTTTAATGCTGTTTATTCCACCCATGTCATTGCTGGGGAGCCTGGTTTCAGCAGGAAATGCTGGGGCCAGGAAAGGGAAGCTTATCATTCTTGCCTAGGTCACTGCAGTGGAGTGGACTATCCTCTTAAACTCCAGTGAACCTGGGCCCTTCTGCTGCCTGCTGGCTTTTTTCTCTCTTCCCATTTTTCCTCCAGAGCACTGCTGTGGAGTTATGGAGTTGAAGCAGACAGCTCCGAGTGTCAGAGAGCTGGAGGCAGCAGTTCAAGCAATTGCAGAGGACTGAGCTCAGCCAGCAGCTGCAGAGCCCCTTTATTTGGATGAACTAGCTTCTGAGTTTTGTTTTGTCCCAGCTTTCCATCGTTTTTGGGCTGGGGAGGTGGGTGCAGGAAAACATTGAGCCACAGAAACTCTCCCCACTGTATTGCCTCTGTTTGGAAACCACACTGGGCACCGTCTTAAAGAAGTGTTTTGCTCTGTTCCCAGTGGTGAATGCCCATTTGGGGATAGGACACCCTTTTTTGTGCTTTTTGCTATGGTTTGTGTACTTACTGCTGTGGTTATTGTGATTTTAGTAAATTTTTATTTTCAATTTATAATCTCTCCTTAATGCCCCTCCATTATCGGAAGGGGCAGGGGGAAGGGAGTGGTATATTCGGAATTTATTTCCTAGCTGGTTGTTAAAACCAGCACAATCACACGTAACAGTGACTTGAGAAGACAAAAGCCATCACTCTGAATGTCCTCCCTTTCCTTCTTCTCCCTCCAGCTTTACATGCTGAGCATGACCCCATATTGTATGGGATGTCCATTTGGTATTTGTGTTTATCTGTCCTGTGTCCCCTCCCAAGTCCCTGTGCACCCTCAGACTCCTCATTGAGGGTGTGAGGAGCTGAAAAGGCCTTGACACTGTGCTTGCAATAATGAAACACCCATGTGTTATCCACACTGTTTCTGGCACAAACCCAAAACTTCGCCACATTCTAGCTACTAAGAAGAAAATTTACTGTATCCCAGTCAAAACCAGCACAAATGGTTGTCATTTTCCATAGAATTGTAGAAAATATTTTGACAATTTTAACAAATTACTTCTGGGGGTTGATTTTTTTTTTTTTTAAAATAAGACTAATTTTCAGTTGGAAATGTTATCAATACTGAATTTTTTGTGTTATTGCTTTTGTAGGAATTATTAGTTACTGGTGCTATTTTGACAAGCTCTTTTAATTGGCTAACATAAAATGTAAAAGTCTTATAAAAATCTCAGTAGATCATTTTTCAAGTAAGAAAACCAGCAGACAGGAGAAATGTGAATGAAGCCAGGAGCTCCTTTTGGTCTTACAAATTCAGCAAGAAATAAGTATTTTAACGTTTCATACTTGCCCTCATTTCATCTGGAATAGAGTTAATTTTCCTTCCATAAGCTGGTAGAGTGCTGCGTTTTCAATTCAGTATGAGAATAATGTTGATAAAACACTGATGGTTTGCTTTTTGCAGAGTACTGCTTGCTATAAAGGAAGAACTTTTCAGTGTCTCATGCTCTGCCAGTGAAGAAGTGCAGATGAAGCCAGGATGGAGCACAGCCAGGACCTGAACAAGTCAAAGGGCCATTCCATACCACAGAACATCATGTTCAGTATATAAACTGGGGAGAGTTGGCCGGGAAAGGACAATCACTGTTCGGGGACAGGCTGGGCACCGGTCAAAGGGTGGTAAGCAATTCTATTGTGCATCACTTTTTTTCTTGAGTTTATTTCTCTCTCTCTCTTTCTCTCTCTCTCTCTTTTTTTTTTTTTAACTGTTCTTAGCTTACCTCACAGGTTTTACCTTTTTCCCATTCTCCTCCCTATCCCACTGAGGTAGGGGAGTGAGCAAGTAACTGCTTGGTACTTAGGTGATGGACGAAGTTGAGTGAACATATTTTACTTTATAGTGTACTAGTGCATTTGAGAATGATATTAAATTTAAGATTGTGCATATCTCAGAAATGACCCTTCAGTATTATGAAAATGGTTTTGTGTATATGTATATAAATATATATATATATATATATATATACACACATATATATATATGTGTGTATATATATATACAGTGGCTAAGCTTCTGCTGTCTGTGTACAGAAGACTGAAGAAAGTGAGTAACTGTAAATTACAGGTGTGTGAGGCAGCCACACACACAAAACCCAGCATATTAGGGAGTTTTTTTCCTCATGTATATCATAGCATGTTATTTCCATATTTGAAATGAGTTTATATCTCATCAACCAAGTCAAACATATTTTAGCTCTTCTGCCTCTAGAGGTGCAGCTAATTATCAATTCTAGAGGGGCTCAGTAATGGAAAATCAAATAAAACTTGCACTGCTGGTATATTTCAGAATTTCATATACAAAATTCATAGTGGACTGGCACAGAGCCAGTTGTTGGGCTTCACAGGAAAAGTGTCAAGTTACATGTACCAGGGTACCGGGCAGGAACTTTTCACTCTAGGGTCTGTTTTTGCCTTTTCCTAAAGTGATGAAAAAAGATTAACAGATTCGCAAGGATTTTAAGGGTTTTCTGTACAGTAGAATAACCTTGAAAGTAATCTTGAAGCATGTGTACATACATACATACATATATATATATATACACACATAAAAAATAGATAAAGTTACTTAGAAACTTAGAGCTAAGCACACTCTATGACGGCATCTAAAATTGTGATAAATAAAAATGAATGTCCTGATTATAAGGTTGTGAATCTGCAGAAAATATGGATGAGAAAGAGCGTTTCTTGTCAAGTTTTGCCTCTACCTGTTCTGATTTCCATGGATCAAATAATTCTGTTTCAATATCCTCTACAAAAAAAAGATGCAAGAATCAGCCCCTGCAGACATGATTGCTAACTTTCAATCAGATAACCCAGGTATCAATTGCTATAAATATAGCAGAGTAAAATGAAATTTGACAGACTTCTAGTGGGATTCATTTGTTTTTTAGGTAACTATCTCATGATGTGTTCTTTGCTACTAGACAAGACTATAACTAGTGCGTGGACCAATTAAAAAAACTAACTCAAGATATATACACAAGATTCAGTCACAAATTTGACTGGATCATAGAATCATAGAATACTCTGGGCTGGAAGGGACCTTTAGAGGTCATCTAGTCCATCAATATACTTTTAATTTTGCCCACTGAATGTGCTCCACTTTGCATGAGGTAATTAAATAATCTTTCAGACACACAAAGAGAGCAAGTGTGAATTATTTCTTATTTCTTTAGAACATCCAGCTGGCAGACAGAGGCATGGGTGCAGCCTCTGCTACATGGACAGGCTAAGCAGTGGGAAGGATTCTTTGTGGACAGGATAGAGGCAAACACCTTGGTGCTCAGAATTTAAAATGTAGCTATCCAGTTTGGCATTGTTTAGCTCTAGGACATACCTCCGTGATAATTTTAAAGTTATAAATTTTGAACTTAAAAGTTTAATCTATACCACATAGGTACATCCACCTCTCTTCCCGTTTTTCCCTTCTGTCTGTCTAAACTATTCAAAAAGTAAAATTTCTCATTTAGTCAATCTTCATCACATTGATAGATATTACCACTGTAGCTAACAACAGTAAGGCTTTCATTTATCTCTGACAGAACTCTAAGCACAAAGAGATAAATTTGGCCTAAAGTGATCCCAAGGACGTCTGCAGCCTGAAATTCTAAAACAATATTGTAAAAAAAAAAAGAGTGTCTACCAATTCCCAACTAATTTTTGATTAAAGCAGAAGACATAAAGAGGTACAGGTGAAAGCAGCATTAATACAAAATTAGTTCAGTCTGACTGGTTCCTTTGCTATGCACATAAAATAAATTCACGGTGACAAGACGCTTGTTAGCAGATATCTCTGAAACTGACTAAATATGTCAAGTAAACAAACAAAGCAATCTGTAAGGAGTCATTTATAGTTTATTACTTAAAGGAAACATTGTAAGGAGCAAAGGGCCACAGTCTGCATTAAGTGATATCAGAATAAAGCCAGAGTAGTTATGTCAACTTTATGGGTGCTGCAACTCTATTGAACTGATAACTACACTCTTCATTTTCTTATTGAAGAAGTTCAAGCAATGCTTTAATGTATGCCACTTGGAGCACTGAAGCGCTGGCACTGCCTCAGAGGTCCTTTCCAGAAATACCTCTTTTCATCCTGAAAGACTGAACTACTTCAAGAGCTCTGAGTCTGCTCATCTGTGATCCAGAGACGGCATGAGCTGCACAAACTACCATTGCACCCTATCTCACACATGGTCCACCTTCAAAAAAAGTGAAGTAGTCATAGTCATAGTGGAGATAGGATGGATGACATAAAAGTATAGTTCTCAGTGCTGTAGGCAGGACATGATACTTTTTTGTCCCACCCAGAAAAGAAACCATACATACTACAACGATTTTTACAGCTATTTTCCAAAGTTTTAATAAGAAGGGGACATTGCCTCTCCCACTTACTTTCTTCAAAAAGGTATGTTTCCAAGAAAAAGTGTAAAATTTCTTTTTCCAAGTCATTTATACATCAAACAACTGAGTGTGTAAAATATTATTTGTTTACTTTAGTAGAAAATCATTTATGAATCAAAAGAAAATTTAATCAGAAATTTCTCAGTCTTCACTGTAGATTTAAAATCGTCTGGTAACAAGAAAAACAAAGCTAACTTAGACAAAATTTTAATTATAACAACATTGCAAAACCCCCCACATATTTCACTAATGATGGTAATTGAAACAGTGTTTACTTTGCTCTCACCATAATTGCACTTCTAAATCCCAAGGAGCCACAATAATTTGGTTTGTGAAGATGTTCTTTAATAACAAGAGAATGTAATGTCAGAAAATGGAATAATAAATATGACTTTAGATGCATAAACCAGGCTCAAAGAGCTGCCCAATCCTAGGTTTAGCCTGACTACTACCAAAAAAATCTCTGCTGAAACTAAAAGAAGTATCATTTCTCAATGCTCTGATTGTAATGCAACTGATTCCACCAAGAGCTTTTTTTAAGGACAAGTTATGTACCATGGTATAACAGTAGAGCATATTGTTTTCAATTTTGCCATAAAGTCTTTTGTTAGTGATATGTTTTACACAATTATGTGGTCCTAAAAACCTCAGATTCCAACACCACTATTATTTTCAAGACATTTGTAGATAAAGGCAATGCCAATTTCCAATGTGAATTCAAGGAATTTTCTATTAAGATGTTAATTAAAAATATATGTAGACATTTATGATTACAAAAATTCATGCCCTATTTGCAGAGGCTTTGAGAAGGTAGTATATAAGTATACACAAAAATTCAAAACTCTGTGTGTTTTTGGCTCCTTTCTAGTATATATTGTATGCTTTGGAATCCAATTGCTGCATCAGTCTGTAATTCAGCAAGACATGATGGAAACAGCTTTATGCGCAAGAGTTCATTGCAACTTTGCTATGCACTGAAGTATTTCTTAAAGGCTGGCTTTTGGAAAATGAAAGAGCTAGTTACGAAATGGTGACTTTCAAACACTGATGACTGCAATGGAAAGCTGGTTTTTTTTAAGACGTCTCAATCATAATTAGCCCAGGATCGAAGACCTAGTCCTCCTCTCAAGTGTTAAAATTTTGTCGACACATAATGGGAATCTAATCAGGTCCTAAATCTGCTGCTTAGGAGGTTGGCTGGGTCCAAGAGACAGTTTTATGGAAAAGAAAAACAGAGGAAAGGGATTTTCAGAGACTAAAATTTTTCCTTTTGTCATGGCACATCTTGTACCAATTTCTGAAGGGAACTGAATCTCCGGCAAATAAAATAGATAATTCTTAAACAAGAGTGACTAATTCATGCATGGATGAAACTTAAAGGGAGAGAACTACAGTTCTTTGTTCAATAGCTTAGTGACTGTCTCCCATATGGTTCTCTCTACACTCATTCCCTTTTTCTTCATTTTCAGTTCAGCTAGAAGATGAACTCTCAAACAAAAATCCATATGTTCAGATTTTCTAGATAGTAATTTTCATCCCTCAAATTTTTTTTTCCTTTTAACAAAAAATATTATATTACAGGCATTCTGGCTTCTGAAGAAGCCAAAATACCACTGAACATATGTTATACAGTACATTTAACTCTGTGTTTCTTAAAATAAGTTGAAGTTTTTGCTTTTTCTTCTGTAAAAAGCTTTCAAATATTCAGCATTTCCAGATTTTTTGATTGTATAAAAAGCAAATCATGTACTTTCTGCATTATTCTTGCAGAAGTGGTTTGATCTTTATATTTATAAGGAACCTTCGAGCGAAAAGGAAATAAACATGAAAAGATATCTTGTGTTTTGTTTGTTTTTCCTCATGACAAATTAAAAAAGGGAGGAGTATAAACAGAAACAATGCATATTCATGTTTGCTGATGTGCTACCAAAATAAGTAATGTATACTATAAATATAGTTTAATTCTGTAATAATTATTAATTAATTAAAGCTTAAATTTCTTCCCTTTGCTGCTTATTAAATATTAGAGTAGATATTAAGTTTAAAGAGAAAGAAAGACAAGCCCAACCTGGAACTCAACTAATATTTTTAGATGTTATTTTCGAGTAAAGAAACACTATTTCTTTATGAGATGCTATTTTTATTGCTTTACCTCAACATCCATTCTGTCTGTTAGACAGATACATGCACATATGTGCTCACAAAGTTGGTTCAACAGGTCACAGGTCCTAAATTTCCTGACTATATCAACAGGAGTTAGGAGTGTTAAAGCATAACAGTTTTGTGTTAAGAGGTAAGGAAAATTCTATGTAAAATGTGGAGAGGGGAGGGGAGACCTTATGGCGACCTTTCAGTACTTAAAGAGAGCCTACAAGAAAAATGGGAAAAAATTTGCAATAAATTATATTAATTCATTTCTTCCCCAAATCCCGCCTGTTTTGCCTGTGATGGTAACTGGTGAGTGATCTTTCCCTGTCCTTGTCTCAGTCCATGAGCCTTTTGTCATATTTTCTCTCTCCAGTCCAGCTGAGATGGGGAGTGATAGAACGGTGTTGGTGGGGACTTGGTGTCTAGCCAAGGATAGCCCACCACACAGGCACTTTATTAACTGATTGTAAGCGTTCATTAGTAGTGGTTCAAATCTGCATAAATTTGATTCCTTATGCTCAATGACAATAAAATATTTCCGAATACAAATTTCAGATGACAACATGTTTCACTCCTGATGTATTGCCATTAAATTGAATCCATAATGGAATGGAACATGAACTATGCTACCAAATAAAAATTAAAAGGGCCCAGAAAACAAAAAAGGGTATGAAGATGGAAGCCTGACAGGTTTGATAGCCTGAGTGATGTATATTTTATTCCAAAGATACTGCTTGCAATATCAGCTGGAAGAAATAGAAAATTATTTTCAAAATAGGAAGTGCATACAGTATAAATCAGCACAAAATTTGTGGTTTCATTACATTGTCCTATACTTGAGGAACTGTGCTAGTGAAGTGAAAGGAATTATTTGCCTAATGAAAGAAGTGCAGCTTAGCTCATAATACATACTCCTCTGGCAGTCTGAACTATTAAGCAGATTTAAAAAGAAAAAAGAAAAAAGAAAAGTTCTTAATATATTCTATATATCAAATACACTGTTATCCAAGAAGGCATCACAAAGTACTTTGAAATAGTGTTTCCTTTTCCAAAATACAGTCCAAGGATTTATAAAAATACTGAGTATTATTTCAGCAGTATTAATTTCGGTCAATTTCCCCTGACCTTGAGAGAAGTGTTTGAATTCTTGTCTAATAGGGTCATAATTCTGCATCCATGTGCAACATTAAAAATTTGGATTACAAATGTATAGTTGTATTGTAGAAAAAGAGATAGTAACAAATCTCAGAAAGTTCTGAGGTCTAGTTAAAAATGTCGAGTTTTGCAAACATTTTCCATTTCCACACTTCCATCTGATATGTAACTGATTGTTTGCTCTCTCAAACTACATGTAGAAAGAATATCAGACTGCAGGAGGACTATCAAGAACTGGTTTTTAGCCTCATGATTCATCTTCCTGAATAATTTTCACAGTTTAAGTTGTTCCTATGGGTGCAATGAAGATTGAAGGGTGCAAATGACAAAGCATATATGAAAGTAAGCAGCTATTCTACAACAGAGACTGCTTGAATCCCATTATCTCTGCCAAATCAATGAGAAATATTTTATTTTCCCAACCTGTGTTGAGAAGCTGGATCAGTTGTGTAAGATGTGTTCACCACCGCTGCAATGTTCCTGATTCTACCACACCCAAAAGACCTATCTGAGAAGAGAGAACACAGAGAGTATAGGACAAATATGGATTTAAAAATGCCCATTATGATGACCACTGAAATCTGCTGTTTTTTAGAACGGTGTTGAGAGATTGCGATACCAAATATAGAGGTTGTTCTCACTTCTTCCCTAGCAACTTCCCCTGATCATGCCTCTTCAGTAAAGGACTTACAAAATCAAGCAATAACAATACAGGGAGGGCTCCATAGGAACGTAATTGACTAATGAAGCAAAGTGATTTTACCAGGTAACCATTTAGAATGAGAAATTGGTACACTGATACAGAGAAAAAGAAAGAAAAGCTTTTGTGCTTTCTGAAGTGTGAAGATGTTTACTATAGAGTTTTGTTTGCTTAGCCTGCTAGGTGACTCATTGCAGCAGAGCTGAGCCCTTCATCTTGAATTGTCTGCAGTGTAATAGAGTGTAAGAATTAATAGCTGAGTGCTGTGATCAAAAGTGCTACTTTTCTCTATGGTGCCTGTATACAGAAAGGGTTTTGTGAGAATAGGGTTTAAAATAGCTGAAATTTTCATATCATAAAATCTCTGTATAAGTTTACTGAGTACCCTAAACACAATAGATAAAGGATATTCAAGTATGGTTTGAACAACAGCTCCTGCCAAAAAAAAAAGGAAAGAATATAGAGGAAGGTAAGGTAAAACCAACATTTAATCCTAATCTATTTGTTCTAAATAACCAATCAAGAAATTTCTTTTTCAAAGACAGTCTATTTATAAAAAATAACAAATGGGCTGAACTGAAAGCTTGATTTTAAGTTTAATTTTTAATTTCTCTGTTCTTTCTAGGAATTAAATACTTTACACTTATATAATACATATGAATACATATACGAATGTGTTACTTGGTGTACAAACCTGCATGTTATAGGGAAAAATTAATCTCCATATAATTTTATGAGAAGTCAGCAAAACGTAGAGTTATTAATAATTTATGGGCCTATATCTAAGGATGATATACTTCCTCATATGTACTCGAATATATGTGGACAGTAGAAAAATATAAACACTAATAATTCCATTGAAATTACTAAATCATCTATGATACCTAAGTTTTCAGAAAATAGTGCACTTATCAAGAAGACCTGGTACAGAATATCACAATCAGGAGCTGACCTGTCCTGGCAAAATATCCAAAATTTGTTTCCCTAGATATCTGAGATATTTTCTTAAATTTCCATAACTATTACTCAGAAAATAACCTTTGTTTTAATTATCTATGATTGTCTAAACTAGATTAATAACTTAAAATGTTTTTCTGATTAACTGATTTTATCTGATTGAGATAAGCTTTTCTGCTGTAGGACATAAATTTGCTGAAGAGCCCTTGAAGAACTGAACAGATAGGCAATGAGAATAGACATAATTAATAGACTCACAAAAAGGAAGAATCTTGTGGTGTATTAGTTAACTTTTTAGAGAGACAGAAACTTACAGAGATGTACTTGTACAGTTGTAATGTAGAGTTCCTATCTCGCACCCAAAATCGATCAACTCCTGTTTCTCTCCAGGAGGGACTGGCAATGTAACCTTGCACTTATTATTGAAGTTTGACACACATTACTGATGACCTGTAGCTACCCTGCTCTTAAGATACTACCAAACTGGTAGTTATTACAGTCCAGGACTGTCTTGTCTACTATTTCAGGTTTAGGTGTCAAAGTGCTGGAAGTGGTGAGGCTGGAGAGCCCATGCTGGAGCAGCGGGAAAGCAAGAAGAGGAAGAAGTGGTGGATGGGAGTTATTATGAACTCACCATAACCCCCAGTGCAAATCCTTCAGTGCTGTGTGATGGAGACACAAGCCAGAAATGAGCCTGGGAAGAGGAGAATGAGGAGCAGGTTTTGAAATTTTTTGTCTGTTCATATTTTCATCATTATTAGTATATATTTGAATGGGCAATAAATGAAATTAATTTTGCCCAAGTAGGCTTTTCCCATGACAGTAACTGGTAAGTAATCTCTCTGCCCTTAGATTGACCAAAAAACTTTTTTCTGTCTCATTTTCTCATCCTGTCCTGTTTGAGGAGGGTGAGTGAGCAAGCAGCTGAGTGGGCATCTGACAGTCACAGTTAACACACCAAAACTGCATAGACACCAGCAGCTATGAATGGTTGATGCAGATGCCAAGTCAGCTGGGTGGTGCTATGGGAATCACAGTAACTTCCTGGAATTACACTGTGATGACAGAGATGCATGGCAGACCCACAGGGTGCCTAATGAATAGTTATGCTCCAAGGAAAATGCTGTCATTTTCTGTGATGTGCGGCTTCTCCACTTGATTTGAACATCTACTATCTCATTTCTTCTTCTTGTATCTTGGCATTGAGACCCTACAACCTCCCTAGGTAGTCATCTAGATGCTTGATAAATTCATGCTAATACTAAAGAAAATAATAATTAATAATTTTTTGTTCAAAAGAAGTGTATTATTTCTTGTTCTACCATTAGCAGTCATAAAGTATACTTAATCACTCTGTCGTTTCCTTTACATTTCATTTAGTATTTCAAACCCAATGTCACTCTGACTCAGTTTCTTCTTTCCCTTGATGTTTTTATTCCACATGCCCAATAATTTATATTCCTGTCCTTTGAAGTGTCTCCTATTAGTCCTTTTTTTCCTAAGTCCACTGCCCAATCCTAGAGGCATTATGCCAGATGTCTTCCATGCCAAACAAAGCATCATAATTACCTTCTGTGTCTTACAAGCATTATTCCGCTTAATGAAGCAGAGGTTGTAGGGTAAGGTAAGATGTTTTATTAGCCCCGTGAATGTAATTTAGATTATCATAGCTGCAATAATGTCATTATGCACTTTTGTAATGCACTGCAGCGTTTTCCTCTATAAAGGAATTATTCCTGATTTATTTGTGCAAAGCACAAATAATGCCACTAATTTACAGTAAGTTTGCAGTCCATTGAAACACACAGTTCTTTTCTGCCTTAAGACCATCTGCCTAGTTAGTCCTCCCTTTTTATTTTACCACTGTATTGTGCATTTTTCCCTTTCATTGCTTTTTATGTCTTTGGCTTTTGTAAGTCTTTTTATTCTTCCCCTCTCACCCCTAGCTATATTACTCTTTCATACTAATCCTTGCTTTCTCCTTATTTACGGATCATTAAGAGGTCCTAATGCACCATCTAGTTTCTCATTACCCTTCTTCCATGTCAACACACTTTTGTAAGTTTTCAAGTTTCTGAAACTTTTTTATTTTATTAACCTGTAGTATTTGCTGATGTATTTCTTCTAGATCACTTCCAGGTAAACTATCTTCAAATTATAGTCTAATCTGTTCTGCCTTTCATTTCAGTTAATTATTCCACTTTCTGAAGCAAAGTGATTTCATATATAGTGTAAGAAGTCACTGGACAATCTTTTATTATTCATATTGTCAAATTTTAGGAAGCCAGTGTAGGTCCTTGAGTTGCTTTCTTTAGCCAGTACAGGGAGTTTAGTTGACAATATGCCTTCTGATTCATGTGTATGGTGTATAACCACAGTGGACTACAATGTGTTCAATTCCATTTCTTTTGGGCTATATTACTTTCCTTACAAAGATCCATAAGTAGTAGGTTCTGTACTTTGGAGCTGACAGAAAAAAAAGGAATGATTATAAACATTTTAGAATATCAACTCCCGCAAAGTTTTGTATCCCGAAGCATTTTCATACCAGCAGGTTTGAGGATTTAGGAGGAAATTTGAAAGAAAGAATGGAAAGCAAGCTTTAAATGAAGATTCGGATGGAACCGTGACTATGCAACCATCATGCCCTCTTCCATGAAAGAACCAATGTTGAGTCTTTACTGTTTATATTGTATCCTAATTAAGCTAACCCATTATATTCCTCTTATTTTATAATTCTATTGCCATTTATTCTAAGATAAATGATGGGAAAGAACATATTTTTACAGGAGTCTGAATAGAGGTGGATTCCACTGTGATTTTACTGTGGCCCCAATATCCCAGTAAATATTTTCAGTAGTTTTCAAGCTATCAGTGAAATTTCACAGAACTATTTTCAGAGATTCCTTCTGCACACAGTCAGAGGCTTTATCTGACTTTAGTTATTCAAAGGCTAAAGGAAGATATCTGCCTTTCTCATTGAATGTAGTATTTACAAAACAGTCCTTCTGTGATCTCTTGCATTCATTTTCACTCATCCAGTCTCTGTTAGAATGTTTTTTGATATTTCTGTATCAGTACCAAGTTAAAAACTCAGTAGGTATGACAAGCTTTCCAGGAACAGACAAGACATTGCAAACTTCATCAAAATCACAAAAGCTGTTTATCTTTTGCCAGCTTAGAAATAGACTCCTTTGTGTCTTCCTAGAGATAGTCACGATCAATTTGTTGATTGTTATTTGGAAGTTACTCTCCTCAATAAAGCATAAGTGATCCCAAGCCTAAGTTTACTTCTATTTTCAACCCCAGCAGGAAAAAAAACCACCACAACTGCACACAGCTATATTGCTCCTTCAGTGTGAAGCACGGTATCTCCAGGTTAAAGAACACTTATAATTCTGACAGTTGTCTGGGGATGTCTTACCAAACCTTAAGTCTATTTGAAGCTACTTATATTCCTTGGGTGCAGATATCATTTTGCATGGCAGATATATAAATCATCTAGATCTGCAACTTTAGGCTTTAGTGGTTTTGCTCCAGAACCACACTAAGCTTTTCGGCTCAGCTGCAAATGCACTTGGAGAAAATATATTTCTAAATTCTTTTGAATTACTCATAATCTGGATGTCTATTTATTCTTCCCATTGGAATAATTTAGCATTAATTTTAAAACAACCAATCTATTTTGATCTTTACCCCTTTTTAATATGTATCTTAAGGGTTTCTTATATCTGACAGATTATTAGTGTTGTGCATTTCCAATTTTTTTCTAGAATGTTCAATAGGCTATGGATTTTTCCTACCCTAAGAATGGTTTCTCCTACTCGAAGCTTCAGTTAGAGTTTCTTATTTTTAAAATTAAGATTTTTCTTTAATAAAATTATTTTTTCATAGATGCTTTCATGTAAGTACCAATTACATTTGCTGTATTAAAATTAACTTTATACTAGATAACACATAGTTCAAGTAATATACCTATGATAATTTAAAATAAAAATACTGCTAAATAATGTATTTATATATTATTTGATATAAATATTGCACATTATTTTTCAGAGAATGAAAGTGCAGCTTGCCATCTTGTTGAGTTGTGACTCTTCAGCTATTCCATTCAAAATAGCAACTACATGGATATGAATATATTAAGATTAAAGGGATTTATATGAACTTATTTCATCTAAACAAGTATATCTTGGAGCATATTTTGGAGAAATACACTCTTTGAAGATTTTTTAAAATTTTTTTAGTCTCTCAGCAGATGAAAGGTTTTTGGGTGCTTCACTTTCATTATGTCAAAGGTAAATATTTATTTTGGTGTTAAAACTCCCTAGTTTCTATTGACTTAATTTTCAAATTGCTTATTTATATTTTTTTTAAATTTATCTTCCAATATATGTATTGTGATGAGCATCCAGTTTTCATTTTTAATTGATAAACTAAACTAAAAAGCATTGAAATTTTCAGTCCTCATCTTGTTACACAAAAACAAGGCCATGTAGCATGTCAGGGGTTTTTCTGCATTTGTAACATATTTATGTTAGAAAACTATTATCCTCTTTCTTTCTTTTTTCTTTTTCAAAATTTAAATATGCAGAAAACCTCATTGATCAAGCCATCCATTAGCTAGGTTTTTTTCAAATTTAATTTTTTAGGAATCTTCTTATACGACAAAATTATCTTAATCATTATGCTTACTCAACACACCTCAGTGTCCTGATGCTTTAATTAAGAGTGAAGTCCATCTGTTATGATTACCTGTTTTACTATTAGCAGATATTATTTTACTGAGGCCAGCAGAAGCATCACTATTCACTAGATTTAGATCAAACACTCATTTTGTGTTTGAAATATTAATTCTATAAAATAGCTCCTTATGCAGGTAGGGCTTTAAACCATTTTTGCTTTATTAGGTATCTTGCCCTTCTGCTCTTACTAAAAAGTGTTCTGTACTTCTCTCATTTTATTTATTTGTTTGTTTATTTGGTTCAAGCTTCTGAAGGCAGTTTTTGGACCTGTGGAATATTTATCTCTGTCCATCACTTTGGTGCTCTTGGCTATTTTCTTCAAAATCTGGGAAACAGCAGGTTAGGAGCCCTTAATGGTACAAACATACTTATTCTCTGCAGAAAGTTCTGAATTATTGCTCTCTCTGGAAGACTTCAAATTAATAAATTGCCTTGATAAAGGGTTAGGGAATGTCTGTTGTCTGAATTTTACCTGACAAGAAACTGAACTTCAATTCAAGGAATAACAAGGTAAACCTTAATTTGGCCTTGTTCCAGGTTAGAGAATGATGGGAGCTGGGCACTTACCCGGCAGAGATTGTTTCTCTTCCTACCTGCTCTGGTGTCTGAGCTGCCTGGGGCACATATAGCAGAGATGAAAATAAAGGCTAACAGCCTTCATTTCTGCCTCTGCAAAAGGAGAGGATCCCCACCATCAGAGGAGCTGCAACTTAAAGCAGATTTAACAGCAGGTGCCTTGTGACACATACAATCCTTCTCCAATGACATGTAAACACTGTAACACCATTGTAAATTCAGAACTATGCCAGTGCAATGAGGATAATTATTTAATTTCCAAAGAATTTTTAATATTAGCATGATCTATCTGTATTTAATAAAAAATGGTATTAACTTTTGTAAAAGCAGGGTTATGCTCAACATCAGCAGCTGCAAATTTGCATAAAGAAAAACTTTACCTAGAAAGTTTGACAAAAAGCAAAATAGATTTTGTATAGATAAAATCTCTTAATTTTGAGTCAGCAATTCCGTCACTGATAAAAAGCGAAGTGAAGAAAATTCAAAAGTTTTACTTTTTCGTGACATATTTGGATTCCATAAAATTTGGGATTTGTGAGAAGTAACATAAATTTATCAAGTTGTGCCAAGAAACAGAGATTTATAAATATAGTCACAGTAAGAAGTAGCACAATAAGAGTTAAAATTGTAGCTCTGACCCACTAAACTTAAACTGTTCCATGGAGCAGAGATTTTTCTATTGAGGCTTATTCTTTAGAAGAGAAAGGAAAATTAAGATGTTGATAAAGTCCACTACAAATATTCAGTCATATTTTTCTGTCCTACTTTAGAGATCTCATATTGCCTAAACCCAGAGACCTAATCCTTTTTCCAGATAATGGATTTTGTAAGCACTCTTCTCTTTTGCCTCACGTAGTTACAAAAACCAAATTCCAGTCTCCTATACAATTGCCACAAAATCATTTTTCCATATTTCACCAAAAGAACACAAAGAAACAAAACCCACAAAACCCACACTGAACACGTAGCACAAATCATCCATAAAGCACCACAGCTGGGTTTTCTTCCACTGAACAACTCAGATAGTAATGCCTGTATTTTACATAAGCACCATGTGCAAAGAGAGCAGACTACCTATCATGCATACCTCAGCTTCAGTAGACTCACATACTTTTACTTTTGCAAGAGCATTTTTCAGTGACAGGATGACTTTGGGACATCAGTCCTCTCTTGCTTAGTAGTTAGATTACAGAATTGACAATATAAATCTCTAGTCTGAGAGGTTTTTTCATTACACAGCAAAATTTGTCTTTAAGTCGGACCACACGACACAGGAACTCTCACTCGACTAGTGTCAGGTTCAACACTGCTATTACTTTCTCAGTCCTTAAGTATTTCTTAGAGTACAGAACTGTCCAACCATAGAAGATGACCTTCAAATATCCAATGACATCGTTCTTCCTGTCCAAAACTGGTATAGCCTAACTGGTAGACTACAGATTTTTCTCTTCTGTTCTTCTGTTTTTTCCTCTGATAAGATGCATTTGCATTTCTTATGGTATATTGACACAGCTTCATATTCAGTTGGAATAAATGCAGTTTATTCCACATTATATGCTTTAGAAAGACAGTAGTTAGGAAAGGCTGTTTTAGACATGAAATATATTAGTTTTGTCGCTCTTCAGTAAGAGAAGTGTTTGTCTACCAACTTCTGAGTAAAGGTTTTAGCAAACAAATCATAATATAAAAATACATATTCATGCAGCAATTGTTCTATTAATATAAAATTATAGTACCACTGTACTAGTAAACCTAATTTTATCAATGTGTATGAGACAGATGGTTTAAAATATTTGCCCAGTTAAGAATACTTAGCCCATTGATAACAGTGCTATATGATGAATACATGTCACGCCTATTATGAGGATGAATTAAAGATTCTTCAATTTGCACATAATAGGATCTTGCATGAGGAAGAAAAATGTATCTCAGGTGTAAACTAAGAGATAATCTTCATGGAACGAGAGAGTGTCAGAGCACACAGGCACTTGAAACACTCTATAAGTAGCACTGGATCTCTTCATCAGTAGTTGTTCTAGAGAAAATAAATCGGCAGCAATATAGTTACAAAACTAGAATATGAATTCATGCTATTACTCTTTTGACATGCAGAGCTGACCTGGGAGTACTGTGATTTCTGTAATATAAAAAGAGCTGTGATATAAACTACAGAGCTGTGAGTCCCAAGTGCACTAAGGATGCATCTCAACACCTATTGGACCATCTCGGTCACCTGCCCCACCTCTCCCATCTTCCCTCAGCCATTGAAATCAAACTCACAATCATTCCTATATAGACTCATGCTCTCTTTAAATGGTAAAAGAAATGCAGAAAGAGAAGAGGAAAATGCAAGACGAACTCAAAAATCAGTCAAGACCTAGTAAACAAAAGCATACATGTGCCTGGATACTGCCTCTGTGCTGCGCTTGACAGAGCATATGGGCAAAGCAAATTTTAAAATATTTAGCTTAAATTTATTATCTTTTCTCCTTATTTTCTTCATGGATACTCACTGACAGTTGCATGTGTACCCTGATTTAAGGACTGAACCCATACATAGACACGTACTCGCTCATGCTATCAGACAAACTTTAGGGTATCCCACCTGGTCCCCAGCTGCTATTCCAGAATATCATAGATTTGACACAGGTGTCCTGTCTGCCAATGACACCTGAATGCTCAGACAGCATTTACTCATTTTCACTCAAAAATGTAAGCAAATGAGCCTTAAGGGACTTTAGTGGGGATACATATATTTTGGATCCCATTCTGATGATTCCAAGGAGGACCAGCCAGTTAAAAGTTAGGTCTAAAAACATATAGCAGTTGGTTTCTTATATCCATAGTAATAAATACAACATTCATAATTTATGAACTTAAATAGGATTACTAACTTCACCCTGCTAGGTATAAACCACAAACATGTTTTAAACTAGATCTTAAATTATGCAAAAACTTTTCCGGTGGAAATATTTTCTGCCTTCAAATCCCTTTGACTGACAATGTTTACCCCCAGCTTTCATATTGTTGATTTAGAATATTCTCTAAGGGAAACTTAAATCTTTAGAAAATTGCAAAGAAGGACACTAAGTTCAAAGAAATTTTAAAAATAGGACTTTGGACAACCCTAGAAATAAAATAAGTCCATAAATGATGCTAACAAGTTATAGAAGGCATTTAATAACATGGGTTTGGTCTTGGTAAGGATAAACAACAACTGAGCCTATGCATTCCTGTATGTATTACAGAAACCAATAGCAAAAGAGAAAAATGGATATTGGGAAGCAAATACAATGTGCTTAATTTATTATAGATTTAGGTTTATATTTGTATGTGTTATGTCTACAAAAATACATGTAAAGTGTATGATCAATTAGCAGTAGTGTTTACCAGCACGTTTACAGTCTCATAAAAAAGACAGTTTTCAGAACAGTATCACTTAATTATTGTTGCAGAAGTACTGCTGTACATTTAAAGAGATGTTGAAGTGTGCTAGCAAATTCTGTATCATACTATGTATATCCTGGTGATGTGGAAAAATATCAGTATTTTTCTGTAGAACTCTTGGTTTATCAAGAGTATGTTAATTGCTCTTTTCAGAAAATGAGAGCATTTGCATATCTATGGCAAGGTGTCAGTTTAAGACATATCAAGTGAAGCTATGTGAGTCATATCATGTCAGAGTACAAAGCACAAAGTAAGTTTA
The DNA here is from genome assembly GCA_013397755.1 of Cnemophilus loriae. Classification (NCBI taxonomy): domain Eukaryota; kingdom Metazoa; phylum Chordata; class Aves; order Passeriformes; family Corvidae; genus Cnemophilus; species Cnemophilus loriae. The sequence goes on along the minus strand of VZTF01006247.1, from coordinate 992,918 downwards.
AGTAAATGCTGCAACCTGACATTCTATGTCAGAAGCAGATACATCATTACCAAGGTAATCCAATCTATGACAACTTCATTATCTAAAATTTTCAATGCTGAAAAGCCATGTTAGCTATGGATTGCAAAGGTCTCTTCTAGTCTGAAAGCCTCTGCTTCATGAGGACAATATTGTAAGTGATTTACATATCATGCCCAGGACTGCCCTTGTATGGATGGAGTAGAATTCTCTTTTCGCAAACTAGCTACAACAAAACAGTAAGATATATCATTGAGATATCATAAATTTGTCATACATGGAAAATTCTCAAGATCAACAATAAAACAGTGGGAAATATATATTTTTTTAAAAAAGCTGAACAATTGTGCATAGTCAAATGCGCACAGTCTTGCATTCATAAACCAAGAAAATATTCACCCAGCATTGCCTGCGGCATTTAAATTTGGCTGCTATTTTAGGTACCTAAAACCTGTTTAAAGACTCTCTAAGGCATCCAAAATTCATCTAGAAATCTAAAACCTTAGTAACTTACTGTCTTTCTTAGGCCCCTAATTGAGCCATCTAGATAAATGTTCAAGCATTTCCTAATATCTCTTGTAGTTGTTGGTTGTGGAGGAAGTCTTTCTAAAAACAAATTTACTAAGATGAAATGCTGTCGTATATAGGAACAATCTTATTCAAACGCATGGCATTTGCCATGCTTCCGACAAAAATGCCCTTCTGTACGGCTTTAAAGACCTTATTTTAAAACAGTGGGTGCTGAGTACATTGCAAATTTAATATTTGCAGTTAATGTGTCCAGGTCAAAATTTATACAATTTAAAAAAAGCCCAAAACCCTGTGCCTGGGGAAGATCATGGAGAAGCTCCTCCTAGAAGCTATGCTAAGGCACATGGAGGGCAGAGAGGTGATTCTGGACAGCCAGCATGGCTTCACCAAGGACAAGTCCTGCCTGACCAACCCAGTGGCCTTCTATGGAGTGACTGCATCAGTGGACAAGGGAAGGGCCACAGATATCATTTATCTGGACTTCTGTAGATTTTTCCACATGAGTCCCCACAACATCCTTCTCTCTAAACTGGAGAGAGACTGATTCAATGAGTGGACTGTTAGGTTAATAAGGAATTGGTTGGATACATCAGGAGGATAGCCATTCATGGTTCGGAGTCCCAGTGGACATTGGTGACACCAAGTGGTGTCACCAATGGGAATCCATACTGAAACCAATGATATTTAATATCTTCACTGATATTGCAACACTTAATAACATTATTAGACATAGATGAAAGGATCAAACGCACCCTCAGCAAATGCGCAGATGACTCCAAGCTTCTAACTGAAAGTGAGCAGGCTTAGATATTAGAAAGAATTTTTTTACTGTGAGAATGGTGAGGCACTGGAACAGGTGGTTCAGAGAAGTTGTGGAAGCCCCATCCCTGGAAGTGTTCAAGACCAGTTTGGATGCGGCTTTGAGCAACCTGGACTAGTGGAAGATGTCCCTGTCCATGGCAGAGGGTTGGAACTAGATGATCTTTAAGGTCCCTTCCAACCCAAATCATTCCGATTCTGTGATGATCACACAACCATATCTGGTCATGTTGTGTATCAGCTTGCTTTGGACCATTCTCATAATTCCATCCATTTCAGAAAGAAAACTCTTGGGAAACCTTCACAAAGTCTCTTTTTGGAAGTGACATTTGAAGACAATTGTCCTCATAGAATAATCTTGACTTAAGAGAGACAACAGTCTTCCTAAACTTTGATTGCTTGCTTGCATGTGTTTAAATTGGTTCAACATATTATGTGGATTATATACTTTTACTTGTTATTTTTCCCATTTTAGCATAAATTGCCAGAAATTTGGTTTTCCGAGAGCACTACTGGTTGTCTGAAGACCTGTGTGAATCTAACAATATAAATCAATCCAAAGGACAGTATATACACTTAACTACACGTCTTAGAAAATTTTGATTCCATGAGCACAAAATGATTGCAAATTGCAGCAGGGACAAACCATTGATAATTAAAGAGTTTAAGTGCAGTGCTTCCCAAGTCTGTGGAACCTAGCATTAGCCAGAGAAATGCAGCAAACAAGGTACTGCCCAGGAGATCTGCAATGTCTGGTTTAACAACACTGCAGTTCCTGGGAAAAGGGAAAGAATCATAAAGGGCTAAGATATCTGCTTTTTTTTTTTTTTTTTTTCTTAATTAGAGATACTTAGAGATGACAATTGCAATGAATTTCTCTTGTTTGTTATTTAGGCTATTGTCAGGTTCTTGATCCTCTTATTATGACTACCAATGCACATGGGTCATATCCCAGGGCAGGCTTCACTGTTGTATTCATGCTCCTTTTTAACAGTTTAAAAATTAACTGACTCTTTTATCAGGGTACATTTTGTACACGCGCTTATATCTTGTACAAACTGGTTGTCCTGTTGAGTGATGCTTACTCCCACTGACGTCTGCTGTGATAAGATGGAATGAGTCACACTAGGTGTTTGTAAAGGTTAACAAGTAATATATTCAGAGCTGCAGATAAATCACGATGCCCTTCTACGTGGCAGATGCTACAGAGCAAATTGCTGAGAAATGCCTAAAAGTAGGTAAATAAATAGGTAGAATCAGTGGCTTTAAAATAAATTTAAAGGTGCACATTCAGAAAGCTGAGCATTATCCCTGCACGAAACAGTGACACTGAATGACCTCCGAATATTAGTTCATTGTTAAGAATCTGGATACACCATCGATAAAAACACTTTTTTAGCGTCTTGTCACTGTGCCCTGCCAGTGTTAAATGTGGTTCACATCCTGATTTTGCAGCTTTTACACCTGCCTGGTCTGCATCCTCCCTGGAGGATTTTCCAGCCAAGACAAATCAGCATAACTGTTCTGCTCTAGCTCCCTGCCCCTCTGCTATGAGAGTCAAAGAGACAGTCAAAATACACTGGTGGGGGTTTCTTTCTTTTTTTCCTTCTTCCTCTCTTTCCTTCTATATTAAAGGAGTCAAGGAAGCAAATGATCATCCCATGAAGGATTTTGTAAGTCAGTACATGGTATCCGTCTTCTGAAACACCACTGCAGAAAGGTTTTAGCACAGTTTGGAGATGTTTACTTAGGCCAATTTTCAGAAGGTATGGAAATATATTGGTCTTGCTGCAGTCACTACAGATGACTGCACAGAATCAAAATAGAGATATTATCAAGCCAAATGCTAGTTCTTACTACTTTATTCTGTCAAGAAAATGTTTTCATCAGGTTTCTGCATGTTGCCCAATTTCCTTCTTAGAAAAAGTCATATAGTTCTGCCACTAGAGTAAAAGTTGATTCGTTCTGTCCTTGTGTTGTCTGTATTCATTAACAAAGTACTAGCGCTAACTCTCCTTCATCCTTCCTTGACATGGGAGTAAAAGATATAGAGTCAAGGCTCTGGATTTTCTATGCTGATGTAATGGCCCATAGAAAATCATTGCAAACTACTAGGCATCTGTTCTGCAGAGCAAGGTCATCAGTAAATTCTGATGGAGGAATATTTTACTCCATACTCACATATGCTAATTCTAATACACTCAATACCTAGTGCTTTGTTATTTGCTGAGTCTTGACAAGTCTCTGTGCAGTCTACGAAAGTACTATATCATTCTATGGATGTACCTATCACTGAAAGTCTCTAAATTTTTTTTTCAGAGGCACTAATTTTCTCTACTGATTGGACAGAGAGTCTGTCTGTTTAGCTAAGGTGCTAGGAATCAGGATGCCAAGACAGTATACCATTCATTAGATATTGTAGTATTTGCTTCATGTGAAAATTCTACACTTCAACATGCAGATTACTTATATTGAATACAAAATCTTTTACCTATACAGTTATAATGTTGTTTATTGCAATATTTTATTGTCTAGGGTTTCCATTAAACTACTAAGTCATAGGGTTCAAATATGCATAAAACTATTTTATTCTAGACAAACTGAAACATTTCTAAATATATGATTTTCAGAGAAATGAAAAAAAAAAGGGGTATGTATGGAGAGGAAAAAGTTTCAGTGGTCTAACTCCATCATCAACAGCTCATCAACTTCTGTCCTATTGCTATTTTTGGTAATGGATTTGTCTGTACCTGTATTTCAAGACTCAATTCTCAATAAAAATCACTACCATTATTGCTAATTTTGTCATCATTGCTCTTCTCTCTGTTTTCTTTTTCTTCAGTTCCAAGGAGATGGGGCAACAGAATGCCTCACTGCTTTGCCTCTGAAGAACAGGTTCTAGGCAGACATAAAAGCTAAATCAAATATATTTTTTAATTTGCAACAGCTTCCTGTAACAGACAGTACCTATTAATGTACTTAGTATCTTTTAAAAAAATATTCAGTTTTTATAGGAGCTTTTGATGAGGCAATCTTTTCCCTTCCATAAAACTAACAAACATATTTTTAATTCATAATATTATGTACACATAATAATAACACCAAAATTAAAATGAAATCTTACAAAACCCCATAGTCTTTCCTTTACCTCATGTACCTTGTGGCAAGGAAAACATTTGTTACTCTGATTTCTATGAATATTCATTTAAAAAAATAGAATAACTTTAAAATATGTTCAGCAGGCTTTGGCCTTTATTTTAATAAGGCAGTGACCATATTTCAATATCATTTAATTACTCCATTTTAAAGCCTTTATAAAAAGTATATTCTCTGCTTTAAGTAATGGTGTACAAAAGCAATCCACCTCAGCAGTTAAACATTTTAAGTGAAACAATCAATTTGAATGACAATCTGTTATTCATCCATAAAACGTATTAACTAATGAAAAATAGACGTTTCTCCACAATATTACAGTCACACATTTCAGTGAGAGACTTAAAATAACTGAGATTTCACAACCTTTTGATACAATTAGATATGTGTATGGGTAAATCAGCAGTAAAGTATTTGAAGTCTACCAGGGTTGAGTATAATAGCTACATAACTAGAAGCTATGAATAAAATGAAAGAAGACAAAGACCTAATCACTATTCAATTCCTTTGTGAGTAGAGGGAAAAGAGTCTAGTTATTTGATAGCTTTTATTTATCCAAAGAACAGAATTAAGAAATATACATTTTATAGAAGCATTCTTTCAATAGATCAGGGAACCTATTCCTTCATATATTTGTGTTACAAAGCAGTATTCATAAAACGTGGCCCATCATAATGAAAATGGAAAAGAAAATATTTTGTGTAAAGGCAGATTCAGAGTCAATTTCCTGTTCCAGGAAACAATTTTACCATATTTGATTTAGAACCGGATAAACAAATTCCATCCCCACTGCATCAGGGAGTGCTATAGCATGGCTATTTTGAAACTTAAAAAATCCCTACTTTAAGAAGGTTCTGGTAAAAAATAAAAATATCCAGATATATTTTATGTAATAAAAATCTTGCAGCCTCGCAATGTTTTAAAACCGCTCTTCTAAGACAATTTTTAGTTTTGCTTGTTATTCTGACAGACAAGTCAAGTATTGGAAGAAAGAAAGAAAAAAATAGCATGAACCTGTATGAAATAGCATGTCAGCATACCTGTAAAAGCTTTTGTGCACCCAACAGCTTTACTAGCAATGCACTGATGGGCCATTACTCATCATAGAAAAAAGCACCTGTGAAGACTGCTTCTCCTTTAGCAAGGGAGCAGCAGCCAAGCAACAGGATGAGGCATGTGCTGCAGACTGGAAAATAATTTTTTCCCAGGTTCGGGCAGTGTGTAGCTCAGGGTGGGAGCCAAGGGCTGGGAATTGACTTGAAAATCAACCACCTTGTGAAAGAACAAGATCCTGAACTTGGAGATGGGTAAGAGCGAGAAGATGTTTACTTCGTCTCTTTTTATTGAAGAGCTCTTGGCCTGGTCATCTTCACTGTGGTGACTGAGGATGTGGAGTATTTTTGCCATCACTGCTAATTACACAGGTCAACTCTGTTCGGTTGAGTACTCGCAGCTAATGTTGAGTGTGATTGCTAGGTACTGATGGCTCTGAGTATGTAATGATAATGGTTAATAACGAGAACAAGCCATTTGCATGAAATGTGTTGCTAATTAGTACCAGTCTAGAAAAGTTTTATTTTACCATTACAGGCATGATTTATAATATTTTTAAACATACCTAGTACGGTGAAATCTGATTCCTAACTCTTATTTTTTTTTAGTGTAATGTATGTATGTGTACACATACAAGTACACATAATCATATACAACAAATGGTTTCATCCCTAAAAGTAAGATGCATTGATAGGGAAATGAAGAAAAGCTGGTCCACGGTAATAAAAGAAAGTTCCTATATGGTAACAAGTGAGCAAACTCTAAGAAAAATTCGAGTTTGCTATATATGAAAGAAAAGTTATTGTAATTCTCATGGTTGTCTTTGATTTCAGTAATGTTTGGATCACCCATGAAATCAGTTGTGCCACTGGTCTGCAGAACAAGACTGTCATAATTTCAAAGTATTTCTAAATGAGTCCTTTCTAAGAAGCCAGGAGCTTTTTAATATTTGAAGGGTGTTGTGCATATGAACTGTATCTACCCATGAGGGAACAGAACCATTACTGACGCACTTCAGCTACTGTAAATCTGTGCATGTTCACTGATTTCAGAGCAGCTATGCCTGGTTACCATGTTTATGAATAGGCCTTAATGATTATAGGACTACATCTAGGCCAAGAATTTGGTAAGGAGCAAAGATATGCCTGTAACATAAATGGTTTAACAGAATTAAAATGCTGAACTTTTGCGCTGCACTTTCTAATGCATTTTGTCATAAGCTTTATGATTATCATTTATAACTGACCATGCCTAAGTAGTTCTTCCTGATTCTCTTAATAATAGCATGAAACAATTTATACTGAAGACCTTCAGATCAGAAATGGGTTTATTTTTGCCAGCAAAGAATTTAGCACAGTCACAAAATATAAAAATAATATATAAGATATAAATGATAGCAGAATTAAGGCATTCCCTTAGTTAGTTTTTTATCAACATCAATTTTTTTATTAGTTCTATATTTCAACACTTTAATATTTTTCTATAGTCAAACACTTCCAGCACTTCATAAAAAATTATATTTTCCACCTCTCTCATATCCAGGGAATTAATTATTCTATCAGCTAAAGATACCAAGTTACCTTGGTATTATCCATCTTTTTAAAGATGGATTTGATTTTCCATTAATTTCTACTTCTAGGATTAATTCTTCCTAATTTATTCCAAAGGTTCCTATGCTCTTGAAATTAAAACATCGTTTCCTCTTTCTCAGGGTTATTTTTTCTTTCTATTAATTAAAGTACAATATATTTTATTTTACAGGTATACTCCAAATATGATAAATCAGTTACTCATCAAAATTTAGAAGTGTAACAGTTTTTCATTATTCTGCAGTGACAATCAATAAATGTCTCGATCAGAGCACATTAAACTCTGAGTTCTGTTTCCTCCCCAGATGTAGTAATTTCCATTTCTATTCTGACACTGCCATTAGCCATCCTATCTCTTCCCCTGGATATACTTTGGTCTTACTGAAAGTGATACAAAGTTTTAATAACTTTGATTATTCATAACTTGAATAATTTTAAACTCCTTCTAAAATTCTTTTGGTCTCAAGCTTGTGTTTTCCCTTTTTATATCCATGTCTTAAAGTATCTCAACTCTAAGCAAAGACCAACAACATCTCTGTATTTAATAATCTCTATTATTAGAGTATCAGTCTCTAAAGAGTAACTCACCCCTGCTAAGATAACCAGTGATATGCCTCTTGGAGGAACCTACCTTCATATATTAATTATTGGGAAAACCTAATTGCTGCTTAATTTAACTGTTAGTTGACATAAATTTATCCATAAGGATTGACAGTTGAATAAACAAGTAAGAACATGGAAAATAACTGTTTACTTATAAATTCCCAGTTCTTTTTAGAATAGTTGCAGTCCCAGGTATCATGGACTATATCCAGTTACCACTGGATTCAGTTACGTTTTTTTTTTTAATGAACTTCACCAGGTAGCAAATTGTGATGGAAAATAGGCATAAATTTCCAAGTGTTTCAAGTAGATTGCTACACATTGAAGGATCTAAATAGCAGAAAAAATCCATTCAGAGTGGGATATAATTCATCATTTGAAGTAACAATTCCCTGCTGAATTTCACATACCTGTACATAGGTACTTAGAAGATTGAATCATACATTTTGAACAAAGAATACTAATTTCTCTTTTGTCATTCATGTATTATAGAACAGCTTAGCTGCTGACAGAAAAGGTGTTTGGGGAGTAGTATAGGAAGAGTAAAAGGATTTACAATTATTACCCATATGAACTGCATTTAAAGTGTTGCCGTCACTAAAACTTGGCAGTGAAAGCAGTACTAGGAAAATTTTACCTTTCACAAAAAAATATTGACCACAATACACAATTATAGAAGTGTTTGACCAGAGGTTGAGATTATGCTATGGTTTGATTCAGGATTTGAATCTGAATCACAAGGGTTCAGGCTTGAGGCAAAGAATCAATAGAATGGAAATTGCTACAGCTTTCCTTCTAACATTTTGACCCAACACTGCAGAAGGAGGCAAATTAGATACATTGTTCTGGTCAGCACATGGTGATTCTGACAAAGAAGATTAACTTTCTCAAAAAACGACCAACGCTGCAGGCCAAAAATTTATATTATCTGATCATTGTGATCTACTGGATAGATACATTATGAATTCATTAAGGATTATTTGTATACGTTCCACTTGGAGCAATGCTCAACAAAAACAGCGATCAGAATTAAAGGGGCTTAACACAGCACCTTTTCAGCTGCTAAAGTAGCACTTGCACAAGCGTCAGTTTTCAGCTCAACTAATTACAGTAGGGAGGTTGGGAACAAGAAGATCAACAGAAGAAGACACAAAATAGGTCAGCTGCACTAAACCAACCTATTGCTGTATTCCGTCTCATCTGCCCAGCTCTAGTGTGAAGTTCAAACAGATTTCCAGCTGGTGGAGAAAGAAGCTTCCCTTTAAGTGTTATGTCTATTAGATCCATGTCATACTACTGTTAGAGGAACAACACATTCATCCTACCTACCCTTAAGGAAAAAGAAGTGACACTGGAATAAAGAAATGCAAACAGGGCATTTTTTTCTACTGCTGTTATTTTTCAGCACATTTATGTATATAGATAGGATTTGTCTCATTAACTAATGGTCTTTGTTTTCTCCTTAATATTTTCAACTCTTTCTTGAAAACTCTATGTTCATTAATAGATTTCCTCATAGGTTTGAGCAAAATATTTGACTGGAGCATTTGGATCTAAGGTTAACTACTGTTTGAAAACAACAATTAAGAATATTAACAGGCAGTGGGAAAAGTATTAAATTAACTAGAAGATCATGTGTACCTGCCACTTCACGCGCCATAAATATTCTTCTTTGTGTGCTTTAATTGAAAAATTTATGAGAATTTAGGCTATGACAATTGAAAAACACAGTTAGATAAAATTTACAGTTGGATAAATAGCTGAGAAGGAGATCATTCTACAGTTAATGCTAAAAAGTGAAGATAAGGCTTCAAAAGGTTGACTATAACAAATAGATATTAAAATCCATTTTATTTTATTCTTGGCACTTATCTATCAGCCTCACAAGAAGTTATCTTGCATGTTCTGATGTAAAAACCATTCTGTAACAGTCATGACTATACAAACTGTAAGTGTAATCAAACTAAATAAAGAATAGCAAATCAAAAAGAAAACATGAACAAAACCCCATAAAAATATAGGACTGTGTGTCATAAAAAACACATAATATATGTGCAAGCAGTCACTGCAACAAACAGCCTATATCTTAGTCTATACACCTATAAATGTTTATAGCTATCCAAAAGGCAGTACAAGTAATAATATTCTTTAAAAATTCTTAAGTAAACATATCACCTGAACAAAAAACCAAAAGGATAAAAGCAATTTTCTTTGGCTTCAGAAGAGTCAGATTTTTATCTAAGAGCAAATAAATTAGATATATTGTTATTAATAATAATTTTCACACATTTCACACATACTGCAGCAGACAGACTTGTTGTTTTTCTTGACTTCACATGCCTAGTGACAGAAAAAAATTATAGGAAACAAAGGAAAACATAATCCCATCACAGATTATGATTATGTAAAAGACTAGGAAGCATTCATAGTTTTCTGACAAGTCTGTACTAAATGGTAGAGCAGCTCTTGTGCCATGCGGTGTATTTCAGTGACTTATTTATTGCAGAAAATATTGGTCCTTGTATGATTTAGTCAGATACCATGGAGATAAATAAATTCCAATTTCTATATAGAGTTCATAGTAGCTCTGCTGGAAGCAGGCACTCTTCATGTTGTAACTCCAGCATTGCAGACACCAGCCTTCCAGGATAAACAAAATTAATTTATTTTTTCTTATATATATAAATATATATATATATATATATATTTGAAAGTATACTGTTGGGTATATTGTAAAGGGCACACACACATAGACACACACTCGACTACCTTAGAACATTCTGCTAGCCAAAAATTACTCTTACAAGCAAATTCTGGTAAATCCATGTTATGCAACTAATTGAGGTAATCAAGGTACTCAACACCATGAAATTGTGCCTATTTCTTCCAGAAATGATCTTCTGATTTCATTAGCTTCTAGAATTAGTACTTATCTTTGACTTTAAATAGACTACAAGCTCTGTACCGTGCATATAAATGTTCAGTCTGTCTGTTTAATCATTCAGTTTCAGTATTTTGCATGATGCCATATGTTCCTGTGACTAAACAATCTGCAGTTTCTATTCAGCAGGCTTTTATTTTTGAGATCTCTGGGATTTAAAATTTCTCTACCAGAAGTGCCATTCCCTCCATACTCTGATCTGCCTCTTAGCTTTACAATCAACAATCCATTTTACAGTCCCTAAAAGAGAACATGGATGGCGTCATTTCTGCACATGATGATGTTAATTTCTGTCACCCTATCACACTCATTTTTTCATAACAGAAACTGCAGGGATACATCAAATTAAATTCTTCCTCCTCTGTATGCCTATTCCAAAGCCAAGAAGCTTTATTTTTAAATGCTTTCATCTTTGTGTAAATATATTTAGAGTATTTCAAAGAGAATGATTGAAATTTAGAATGCCCTTCTTGTCCTCATAAAATTTACATCTATTTATCTTTTTCTTGAGTTTTATTTTTATCAAAATTATATGATGTGTTGGGTTGACCCTGAGTGGATGCCAGGTGTTCACCAAGGTGGGTCTATCACTCCCCTCGTCAGCTGAACGGGGGAGAGACTAATATAAGAGAAAGGCTTGTGATTCAAGACGAGGATGGGAAGAGACTACTCACCAGCTACCATTATGGACAACACAGACTCAACTTGGAGAAATTAGCTTAATTTATTGCTAATCCACTCAGAGTAGGGTAATGAAAAATAAAAACCAAACCTTAGAAAACCTCCCCCTACTCACTTCTTCCCAGGCTCAACCTCACTCCTGAATCATCTCTTCTGCCAGCAGCACAGCGGTACAGGGAATGGGGGTTCTGGTCCATTTATCACACGTTGTCTCTGTTGCTCTTTCCTCCACAGATGGAGGACTCCTCACACTCTTCTCCTGCCACAGGAGACAGTCCTGCATAAAATTAGCCAACATCAGTCCTTCCACAAACTTCAGTTCTTCATTAGATGGTCCAGCATGGATCCCTCCCATGGGCTGCATTCCTTCAGGAACAGACTGCTCTAGCATAGACCAAAACTTCTCACAAGTATGAGCTAGTCTCTGCACAGGTCCACAGGTTCTGCCAGGAACCTGCTCCAGTATGGGCTTCACATGGGGTCAAAGTGTCCTTTGGGGATCCATGCTCTGGTGTGGAATTCTCCAGGGGCTGTAGAGAGATTGTTCCACCATGGACCTCCATGAGCTGCAGGGGCACACCTGCCTCACCGTGGTTTTTACCACAGGCTGCAGGGGAATCTCTTCTCCTGCACCTGAAACCCCTCTTGCTCTTCCTGCACTGACCTTGGGGTCTGCAGAGCAGTTTTCTCTTATATTCTCAATTCTCTCTTTGCCTGCAGCAGCCAAATTGGGTTTTTCTCCTCCTTCTTGACTATGTTATCCCAGAAGTGCTACCACCATCGCTGATGGACTTAACAGTGGGTCCATCTTGGAGCCAGCTGGCGTTGGCTCTGTCACACATAGGGGAAGCTTCTAGCAGCTTCTTACAGCAGCCACACCTATAGCCCCCTCACTACCTAAACCTTGCCATGTAAACCCAATTCATATGATGACTTTAAGGAATTATGAAGTCACCCAGCTGAAAACAGATTACAATCAAGTATTAATCATGTCAGAAATACAGCTGCCATCACTTTAAATATCATAGAAAACACTAACAATAAACATGTACAACAGCAATTGAGATGGCAACTTTTCTTCATACTATGCTTGAAATGGGAAATAATTGAAAGAAATTGGACACCACTGTCTTACTGCTGTTGAAGGCATCATTACTAATTCAAGGCATCCATAGTTTAATGACAGATTATAGAAGCTTTCACCTACTCCAGTCTTGATTCAGGCAGGAAATCAACCTGGCCATCAGAAATAGAGAGGGGCATGGGGAGAGATGTATAAATAAGCAGCCAGCCTTGCACTATTTTAGTTAGCATGCCAGGAGCAAAAAAAAACTGTACCCGAACAATGTTTTGTGCTATAACGCACTTAAGGCAGAGACTGTTGCCAGTTGTGACTGCCACAGCGAGTACCTACACTTCTGAAAAGAAAAGGCATCTTAATGATGAATTCACTTGTCAAGGTGATAAGCTTGTCTTCAGGAGCATTCCACAGTGAAGTGAGGGATCTAAACATACGGGAGTGGGTTCTGAAATGAGAAAGCCCCAGAGAGTGCAGAGACCTCCCAGGAGCTGGTAGCTCACACAACAGATGATGGGTGGTAGCTGTAGGCAGCTCCCTTCTGAGAGGAATGAAGGCTCATGCCTGTGGGCCTGAGACATTCTCTAGAGGGGTGTGCTGCTTACCAGGGGCTTGTGTCAGGGATGTCACTGAGAGAATACCAAGCCTTGTACAGCCCACTATTCCCTGCTACTGTTGCTCCACGTGGGCACCAGTGACAGACAGGAGCAGCCTGAAGAGGACCAAGGAGGATTAGAGAGTCCTTGCTCAGGCAGTAAGGGTCTCTGGAGCACAGGTATTTTTTTCATCAATCCCAGTGGCCAAAGGCGAGGGGTTTGAAAGAGACTGTCAAGAGAGTGCACAGCAAGCTTGCTACCTCGAGCTTTAGGCAGGGATCTGCTTGGTAGACTGGATAAAGCCCTGGAGGGAAGAGGAACCCAAGAAAGGTGGTTAATATTTAAGGATCACCTCCTCCAAGCTCAAGAGCAATGCATCCCAACAAAGAGGAAGTCAGGAAAAAAGTGCCAGGAGGCCTGCATGGATGAACAAAGAAGCTCCTGGACAAAGTCAAACATAAAAAGGAAGCCCAAAGAGGGTAGAAACAAGGACAGGTAACCTGGGAAGAACAGAGAGTGATTGTCCAAGCACCGGGGATCATGTAAGCAAAGGAAAGTATTTATATCATTAAATCCAGACAGGGAATTCAAGGGCAACAAGAAAAACTTCTATAGCTAAATTGGTGATAGAACGAAGACCAGGGAAATGAAGGCCCTCTCTAGAGGGAAAAAGAAGACCTGGTTAGATGGGATATGAAGAAGTCTGAGGTATTCAGCAGATTTTTACCCTCAGTCTTCACCGGCATGTGCTCCAACCATGCTACCAAGGTCACAGAAGGCAAAGGCAGGGACTGGGAGAATGAAAAACTGCCTGCTGTAGGAGGAGATCATTTTCAAGAACATCTGAAAAACCTGGAAATGCATAAATCCATGGGACTTGATGAGATGCGTCTATGGGTACAGATCCACTGTATTTGAGAGGTCATGGAGGTGAAGTTCCCAGTGATTGAAAAAGGGGAAATATAAACCCCATTTTTAAAAAGGGAGAAAAAGGACAACCCTGGAAACTAAAAGTCAGTCTGACCTTGGTGTCTAGCAAGATCATGGAGCAGATCCTCCTGGAAGTGATGCTAAAGTATGTCTAAAAATAGGAGGTGGTTGGTGATAGCCAAGATGGTTTCAAGAAGGCCAAATTGTATCTGAAAAATTTGGTGGCCTTCTACGATGGGGTTACATGTTTGGTAGATAAGGGAAGAGTGACTCCATCCACCTGGACTTGTGCAAAGCATTTGACACTGTCTCACATGAGATCATTGTCTCTAAACTGGAGAGACATGAATCAAAGAGATGGAATGCTCAGCGGGTAAGGAATTGGTTGGATGGTTGTATTCAGGGGGTTGTGGTGAGTGATTCAGTGTCCAAGTGGACAGCGGTGATGAGTGATGTTCCTCAGGGATCAGTATTAGGATTGATGCTGTTTAATATCTTTGTTGATGACGTGTACTGTGGGATCGAGTGTACGCTCATAAAGTTTGTTGATGACACCAAGATGTGTGGTGCAGTCATGCTGGAGGAATGGGATGCCATCCAGAGGAACAGCCTTGAGATGTGCTTCTGTGCAAACTTCATGAAGTTCAGCAAAGTCAAGTGCAAGGTCCTGCAGATGGGTTGGGGCAATCACAAACACAAGTACAGACTGAGCAGAGAATGGAGTGACAGCAGCTCCGAGGAAAAGAACTTGGGTGTATTCGCTGATGAGAAGCTCAACAAGAGCTGGAAATGTGCACTTGCAGCCCAGAAAGCCAAACACTGTGTCAAGAGCAGCATGGCCAACAGGGTTAGGGAGGTGATTCTGCCTCTCTACTCTGCTCTCAAGAGCATGGACCTGGAGTGAGTCTGGAGGAGGATCACAAAGATGATTAGAGGGCTGGAGCACCTTTAGAGAGAGACAAGGTTGTTCAGCCTGGAAAAGAGTGGGCTCCAGGAAGACCTTATTGCAGCCTTCCAGTACCTAAAGGATGACTATGGGAAAGAAGAAGAGGGACTTTTCACGAGGGCATGTGGTGACAGGACAAGGAGGAATGGTTTTAAACCGAAAGAGAGTGGATTTAGATTAGGATTAGGAAAAAATGCTTTACTCTTAGCGTGGTGAGCCACTAGCACAGGTTGCCCGGAGAAGCTGTGACTGTCCTACCCCAGAAGTATTTAAGGCCAGTTTGGATGGGGCTTTGAGCAACCTGGTCTAGTGGAAGGTGTCCCTCTCCATGGCAGAGGGTTTGGAACTAGATGATCTTTAAGGTCACTTCCAAATCAAGCTATTCTATGATTATATAAATCTGTAATTATTGAAAATACTTCCAAAAATATCTCCCCTCGTAATTAGTCTTTTTATGATTGATAGTTTTATGCAGATAAAATTAGAGGCAGGTTTATGGGCCCTAAAAGGAAACAATTTCTCCATGTTCAAAAGTAGTTTACTCACCAAGGGCAAAATTTACACATTTTCTTTTACGATGGAAATCAAGAACACATTATACTGGCAGTTTATAAGGCTCATTAGACTAACAAATCTGATACTTTTCTAAATTAACACTGATTATTTCTTAATATCTTTTTTAAACTTTTTAAAAAACCTTTTTTGGTTTTCATTGTCCTATGAAATCAGCTTCTGCTTTCTGCCACTCTTAATTCAGCAACGATTTCTGAAGTGTATCTTTAGTCCCTCTGTCAGATTTAACAGCCTCACTTAGTGTTTTAGTTAACTTCTATGCTCAGCTACTTTGCTGTTTATAGTTTCATCTGCTTCCATCTGCTCTGAATAAAGTTGCAGTAAATCTGGCCTCTTGCCTTTTCTGTCAATTTTTAAGTGAAAATAAAGTCTAGAGGGCAGGAGCTGTAGACTTGGAAGGCTTAGTGGAAATCCTTACTCCCTCACAGACCTGTGTCATATTGAGTAAAACTTCCAAAGCCCATTAAGGGCTCTTAATGAGCTTAAGATCCTTAAACTTCATTATATCTGGTGAGGACCTGAGGAAAGGAAGAAAAGAACTCGTAAAAGAAATTCTGTGAGAACAGAAAATTGTTTTTTACCCATGATTACAAAATTATTCACTAATTTTAGATACTTTAACCTTTCTCCAGCTGGCTTCAGTTACAGGTGTTCCTCTCTTTGATTCATCACATACTGAAAGTTTTGAACTGGCCGCTGCAACTAGCTTTTAAAAAATTCAACTGAATTATTCTGAAAATTAAAATTAAAAAAAAAAATTAAGAAAATGTTTATTATTGATTTCTCTAAGAACATTTACGAAACACTTGTCTTGATCTGACTTACACAGCTATTACACAATAATAGCTTTACACAGTAATATTACACAATTATGAAAGAAGGTGAGAGCTCATTTAATTAAAACATATATTTATTTAATCAAGAACAGGAATCACTAAAATCTCAGGATGAAAGAGAGAAAGAATAGAGGGAAATGTCTGCTTTCAAGTACAAAACATTTTTTTATTGAGTGTTTGTATTAGTTCTTCCTTCCTATACTGCACTGAGGGGGAATGATGAAGCAGCTGTGCAGTGCTTTACTGTCTAACCACAGCAACAGTAGGAAAACCAAAAAAGGACCACAGACTGAACAGATCTATTCTACAGAGTAAATACCAAAAAACAGCCAATTAAAAAAATCACCTCTTATGTCTTCTTGACGCACTATAGTTTGGGAGCAGGACACATAGAATAATAATGCATTTGTCTTACTAATCATTAAGTGGCACAAGGTCAGGCAGCATGAATACTAACTTTGAAATAGTACTTTCATTTAGTTGCAAGCTCCTAAATTTTCCCTCATCCAGTAGAGATCTGTTTTAAGCCAGAATTGGTTTTGTATTAGAAAACTCGATGAGTCATTACAGTGATAACATGAGAAGCTGAACTATGCCTTGAAAGCATTACACAGCCTCTTTAAGGAGGCTGTTTAAACAGTTAACAAACAACATAACAATTTACCAGTATAAAACTCATCAAACATTGCCTAATAGAGGAATGGCTTCCATTGGTGAAAGCTTGCAAAATGAACTGGATATGAGATGCTATGATCTGAGTGAGCACCAGAAAATTCCATTCTCCTCCTATTTCTGAAATTCCTTTGTGCATGACACAGCATTCCACATCTGAACCTTCTATTTTATCTGAAAATCACATACATAGGCTAGCCATGCTTAATATTAGGCTATGTCAGTCCTAGTGATGCACCTTTGCTTTTCCTTGAAATAATCCTAAGAAAAGAATAGAGAGGCTTCTGTTCCCTCTGGTAGGTCCCCAAGGATGGACAATAAAAGCATCACACTTGTGGAGCACACCACGAACCACATCCACCTCATAGTATGTGCATAATTATTCACTGAGCAGCTTTATTTTTCCACTTTTTAATTAATGCCTTCCTTACACAGAAAACAGAGATAATTATACATAAGCTTTCGTGAAATAAGATCCCATTTAATAATAAGAAAAAGTAACATGAAAGTATCAAGTATGCAAGAGAGAGAAGAGAATGAAAAACAATACAAAGACCTCAATGAACAAAAAGCAAAAAAAAAAAAGTCACATTGAAATTACTTTCTAGGAAAAAGATTATGTGTGGGCATTGATATATGGGAAAATAGGCTTATGTTTTGGGTTTGCATGGCTTTGGTAGCAGGGGTAACTACAAGGGTGACTTCTGTGAGAAGCTGCCAGAAGCTTCCTCCAGAAGCCAATGTCCAGCAGAGCCAATGCCAGCCAGCTCCAGCACAGATGTGCTGCTGGCTAAGGCTGGGCCAATTAGAAATGGTGGTAACACCTCTGTAAAGACATGCTTTAGAAGGAAAAAAGGTATTGCACATATTTAATTGCAGCCAAAGAAGAGTGGGGTAAAAATATGTGAGAGGAATAACTCTGCAGACACCAAGGTCAGTGCAGAAGAAGGGGCAGGAGGTGCTCCAGGTGCCAGAGCTGAGATTCCCCTGCAGCCCATGGTACAGACCATGGTGAGGCAGCTGTGCACCTGCAGCCCGTGGACAACCATAGGGATGGAGAGATCCACCTGCAGCCCATGGAGGAGACCCATGCCAGTGCAGGTGGATGCCTGAGAGGAGGCTGTAAAATCGTGGGAGGCCTGTGCTGGAACAGGCTCCTGGCAGAGACCTGTGGACCCATGGAGAGAGGAGCCCACGCTGGAGCAGTTTTGCTGATAGGACCTGTTAACCTGTGGGGAGCTCACACTGGAGCAGGCTGTGCTTGAAGGGCTGTGCTCCATGGAAGAGAGACCCACATTGGAGCAGTTTGTGAAGAACTGTTGCCCATGCAGTGGACTCATGTTTTTGAGTCTGTTTTGCCCCAGATGGTATTCAGTGAGTAGCCTCTCTCTGTCAACACGGGAATCTTTTGTCGTATTTTCTCACCTCTGCCTACTTGTGGAGGGGAGTGATAGAGAAGCTTTGCTGGGTGCCTGGCATCCAACCAGGGTCAGCCCACTACAGCTTAAAACCTCAAATACTAAATTCCTTATATGCAATACTGGAGAAACTTAAAACAAATAGGAGATAGCACTACAGACCACTAGAAAAAAATTGTATTAGATACCTGAATCCTGCTGGAAAGACATTTGATCTATTAGGCTTGAAACAGGTGGAGAAAGAATATTCCTCCCCATTCCTTGTGGAAGTGGGATATGCTTTTCTCTCTTATGCATCTGAAAGATGGGATTTGGGAGAATAAAACTGTTCATAACTGTGATTAAAAACTCTTCTCATATGCTGCGCTATAATGAAATACAGCAATGTGTGCAGTTGAAACAGAGAATATAACTCATAGCACATTTCTTACACAGAGGCAAAAGCACTGAAGGTTATATAGAATTACTTTTAATAGATGAATGGGAGATTTTAAATGTTACAGCCACATTATTGAATACTTTTGACTGCTCCAATTTTTGAGGACTCTTTCATACTGCAAGCTATAGAATGAGTCAAGCCATTTTTGTATCCCTTGCTTGTCCCATCTGGATCCTAGAGAAATCATTCAAAGATGCAAAAAGGAAAACACATCTGTCTGGCCAAGAAGTTGAGTGCTCTGAACAGGGAGACAATGTCTTTCCCAAAACTTAGAATTTTAAGGTTTCTAAGAGAATCATAATGCAAACTAGTGTGAAGAAAAAATTCTGCAAAGTTTCAGCCTCCAGAGGCATTTTCAGCCACACTGAATCAATCTCTGTTCGCACCACTTTAATGAATCCTAACTAAGAAAAGTTTCGGGGCTTTGTTTCACAGCTGAAGACACTGGTGCTTTGCTCACCTCATCTGTGTGAGGTTTCAATTTAGTACAGCACCCTGCAAAAAAAAACATATGAATAAATCTCAGAGGAAACTAATTCTTTTATGATGGTTTTCTTCATAGACCTGCCGTTTAGGTTTTTTTCACAATCTTTTTCACAGATTGCAAAAGATAAGTAGAAGAAATCGACTAAGTGTTTACTCATAGAGCTGGAGTGGGATTATTTTTGTCTCAGTAGGCACATCATAAGCTCAGAAGTAAAGTATCTACTTTTAAATTGGATAACACTGAGGAAATAAAGTTCAGGGAGCATGAAGATACCAAAGAACAAAGATTTTTTTAAATGTTGAATTTTTTCTTTTAAAAAAAAGAGTATCTAGTGGGAGAAAAAAGGTAAAAATCACAAAAACAAACTTTATAAATAGTACTTATATTGAGTTGGTTTTTGTAAGGAGAGGCATAGGTTTTCAGTAAAAAAAAGTAAAATTGAGGTAAAGAGTAGCAGCAAGTAAGGGCAGATCTCTGCATATAGTAAGAGTTAAATTGGTGATCAGCATAATGTGATAAGCAAAACCCTAAGAAGGAAACAAACACATGCAATCTTCAATTAAAATAACATTTTACACATTTGCATGTGTAGTGGTGGCTATCCAGAAAAGAGGGTGACATTATGCTACAACTGTTCCGTTTTGACATCTAGCTGTACCACTGGCTTCAGGCAACTATTAGCCTTTAAACGACCCAATATTGACAAGTGTTTTCAGTCAGTATTTATTCATTATTTTAAATTTGATAAATTTATATGCATAATCTGTTTCTGGCTGTTGAATATCCAACACATGAAATTTAAGTCATAATTCTTAGCTGTAACCATCCACAGAAATTAAATTCAAAGGAAAAATTATTATGGCGAGAACTAATTATAACTTACAGTGATTTGAACATGACTGGATATTTTTCTCATTTTATTTGTTTGATTTTCTGTTGGCATCACTAAATAAACTTTAGCCACAGTGAAAGACAAAGCTTATGATCCAAGAATAAATTTCACAGGCTTTGACATGCTTTTCAAAGTGAACTGTACACACCTGACGAAAAACATTCATACTGACAAGTGAATAGCTGACACCGAGGAAAATACATTCAGGTATCTTGAAGGATCATCGTGAAGAAATGCACAAATTTGTTGTGACAGAAAAGAATGTGTCTCAGAATACTGAACAAATTGGGGGAGATTTATTCTCCATTCAAAATATATGCAGATATAGCTATGTGAGAAACTTGCCCAATATTCGCTGCCATGACAGATGGCACAGTTTTAGCCAGTTGTGTTAGATGCTTCCAGTCACAGTGAAAAAGAAAAGAAGGGAAAAGAAAAAAATAACACAATTTTAATGAAACAGTTCTACGGATAAAGCACAACAAAATCTCAGAGGAGGCAAGGTTGTAGATAAGGTTTAAAAAGTAGAAAATTTTTCAATGTCTTGTGGCAGAAAAAGAAGTTCAGAGAAATGAAACAGTGGAACTGAGACGTGATATCAATGAGTAAGATGCCAGGAGTGCATAAACGATGTAAGTGGTTATGGGACAAAGTTTATTATGTGAAATCAGAAAAATTGATAGTAATTCTGAAAAGAAATTATATACTCTTTTTTGAGAGGTTAGAAAGGATAAGAAACCTGAAAAAATGGTCAGAAAACAGCACTGATGCAGTTTCAGGCTTTAAGTGGTCAATCGCCTGGACTTGGCAAACTAGATTTGCTGAAATTTCTTAAAAAGTGTTTTTCAGAAAAAGTTACATTGATACATTCAGGAAGGAGATCTATGGTTGGGGATGCTATTGCACTAGAAGTAAAATGTCAGAGAAAAATGTACACAAATACCTTAAAAATTAAAGCAGAGGAATGGGAAATATGTGCTAGATAATGATCTCAGCTCTAAGGGTGCACTGAAACTACTCATTATTTTCTACAAGCTAAAGTAGTCTGTGCTTTTACAGACAGCGACAAGGTTAGTGCTGCTGGAGGAAAAAAGAAAGTAATGACAATGAGCAGCAATAATGAATGAAGGAATAGAAGAGACAGAGTTTGACACCATAAATATTACTTTGAAACAGCATTGGCTGTTAGGAACACTATTAGAACAGGAAAGTAAATGCAACATGTTTTTTTCACAGAGATGTCACTACAGTTATGACCTTGAAACTGTGTTGTTTGCCACTTGGCACAATTTCTCTTTAAAAATAAATTGAAGACCTTTGTTTAATTCAATGTTTCCTTAATTTAACAGTTCTTGTCTCCAAAGTAATATTATTTTTTTATAATATGCACACAAGCACACATATATAAGCAAACAAACATACAGAGGCATGTAATTTTGTGATGTTCTTTGTATCATAACAGCCATTGTCAATACTCTTCTTAACACAGGTTATTATAATTACTTGATTATCCTGTTAAATTTTTGAAGATTTTTTGACACTCTTTCACAAATGTTCCAAGCCATTAACTATTTCTGTTTTCAGCACAAAAGAGTCTTAACTCTACTTTCATGCTATTCATTCATCTGTGCTGCTTGTAATATTTGTTAATTCTTTTTTTTATGACCAAAAATCAGAATGTATGATTAAAAAAAGAAGGTGAGCAAGAGAGAAATATATCGAAATAAGTATTCTGAGATAAATATATAACCTGAGTCAATCATAAAAGTTTCTTCACAGAAGTGTGATTACAGTATTGAAATACAATGTATTAATTTCAACAGATATGGAATTAGGGAAAGTTACATTGTAAAGTTGCAGACCGAATTTCTAAACAAAACTAGATTAGGAGGGTTAAAATAGCCAGCAGTCTGACGAAGTACTGAGGATTCAGCAGTAGTCTGATGAAGCACAGGGAAACAGAAGGGAACAACTAAATCCTTTTTTTTGCTTGATGTGGACAAGGAACATGAATTTTAAGCTTTTATATCCAAAATTATTATTCCAGGAATTGGATATTTTGTGTTATGATTAGGTTTCCCCCATAGAAATTAAGGCATTACAATTAATTCAAGAAGGAAAAAAGTGTTTCATGCCGAGGCATACAAAATATTTTGCACCATCTGTCAGATCCCATAGCTTGTTTACTACAGTTTTGTGGCCATTTTTGACTGAAGTCTACCTACCTGATTGGCATTTTTCCTTGTCTGAAATGAAGGGTTTGTGGTCCATTTCCTACTTGTATTATCCTACCTTTGCCCTTTCCTGTACCAAGCAAAATGGTCTGTGAAACCTTTTTTTTAATAAATCAAATAAAATTAAACTCTGCCACCACATACCAAGCAAGGATGTTGGTAAGGACTCCAGGATGTCATCCTGAGGTTCAAATTTCAAAAGCTGTAATTCTTAGGAAACTCCTGTTGATCTTGTAATTTTCTTGGTTTCCCAAACGCTTATTTGCATGGGTAAACATACAACCAGATGCTCAGCTTCTATCAAAAGATGAAAAGCCATCCATGCCTCAAAAATAATGTAAATTTAATATTATTTAGGAGTTCCATTTTTTTTTTTCATTTCAGCATAAGAACTAGGAGTTAGAATTGAAGTAATCTCCAATATGTCTCGAACATACTTTTAAAGATATTCATTGTGAGGCAGAAAATGGAATCAAGGGCTCTGGTCCATGGAGGCTACACCTACACCAGCAGAGTGTGCAGCCTGCCAAAAGGGACTTTGAATGTATTCAGGTTTTGCATTGCACAGGCTTTGAAATTATGTCCAAAGATGTAAAGCACATCATGATTTTTATGACATTAAAATCACTAGAATTTCCAGTCATGACAGTATGTTAATATTTCCAAAATTCTTGAATTGTCTTTGATTTTCTTCTTTTTTTAAGGATGTTTTTTATATATGTAGGTATATATGTTGTGGCATAAACATACCATCAAAATGCATCTATAAATATATAACTACGATAAGAGAAATGCCTCACATGCTCTTCCTATTTAATCTGCAGAAGAAAAGCTACAAGATGTGAATCTTGCTTTATGGAGGAGAACAGCTGCTGTGAAAGTTTTCCCTACAGATTGTACCACTTAACTAACGAAATCACAGTAAAAGATGGCGTTAGTTATGCTGCATGGAAATAACATAATAATAAAAAATCACAACACATACACACACAAACATATTGTGTTTAAGTATGAGGAACTCTTCATCTCTTGCTTTCTGTGGACTAATGGAATGGAAAAGAAAATATTGGAGGAAACTGGTGTGATCTTTATTCCTTTTTGAGACATTTTTTAGATTCAGCGTATCTCCAAAAACATTGGAAAAATGGATAAATACGGAAGTAGGTGATATTTAAGGTCCAGCCTAAACCATTCTGTGATTGGGCAACTTAAATATTCCAGTATGACATATAAAATGTCAATTACCTTTTTTCAGTGACTAACTATACATAGGAGGTACTTGCAGCATGAGGTTTCTTTTCAAAGTACTGTGAACACTGCTAGGTATGATATGATTGCATTTAAACTGGGAATCATCAAATTTTGGTTATATTCCTGTGCCAGTAACTTCCTGCCAGACCTAGGAGAACTCTATTAACCTTTAATTGACTCTGTCACACAGCCTGGGAAATCAGGACAATATATTTGGCTCTCTTTATAATGCGCTTTGACATCAGTAAGAGAAAAAAAGCTGGGCAGGTGCAAGACTGTTCTATGTCACAGAACTATCACAAATTCATACAGCTCCAGGGACACACACTGGAAGATTCGTGACTGCTCTGTTTACTTCAGCTAAGCATTTCTCAAAACATTTGCCAATTTCTAATTATGTACTCATATGAAATATGACTGAGAGGAACCTCATAGGGTTATCCAGTCAAACTGTTCTGCCCCAAGTCAGGATCAGCTGACACTTTAGCTTATGGCTTTCTGTCACTTTTTTTTTCCTCGTAGACACAGAGAATTTATGACTTTTCAATTGTTTGGCAGAATGATCAAAAAAGGAACCAATACCAAAAACTTCTTGTTAATGATATTTTGTAATTATTAAAATTATTATGTTGCTGAAAAATTGATAGGTCATTTTTCCCATGTGTCTTGCATCAACTCTTTCATGTCCTGTGAACTTCTCTAGCAAGATGTTTAATCTACATAAATAATGAAATAGGCCTGATATATGTAAAATGTCCTTTGCTGTTGCTTAGCATTATTTTTAAACTCAATATTTTTTCCTGTTAATAATAGGCAATATTACCATGAACTCATACAGTAAATGTAAATTAATTTCTTTAATTAATCATTAATTAATTTCTTTGTCTCCTTGTCTCTTCATTTTTTTTCCAATTTTGCATATATTGGTTTATTATGGAATAAAAAATCATTATATTTTGGGGTATTTTTTCAAGTACTTAGGTGCATCATGGTTCTGTGTGATTCCTTTAGAGCACCTTGATTTTAGACCACCCTTTGCACAAATAAACAGTAGTGTTTTCATGCATAGAACAGCAATGGTATTTAGTTAAAATTACTTAAGTGTTTCTAAACTCAATGATTAATCAAGCATTATATCTTAAAAAAATGAATTTGTCCTGAACTTCCATGGACTGATTTACTATTTATTTCACATCTTGTTCTTTCTGTAACTTGGTGCTAAATGGTTTTCCTGGAGAAAGGAGAGAAAATAAGAGCGAACAGTCACTTTATTACATACTCTGAATTCTTAAATTACTTTTAGTAACTTAGACGATAGCAAAATATTAACTGATAATGTCTAGGAACTTGAACTGCAACTTTACAGTTCTCTGCAGTCTGCTGTTTCTAGAGAAAGCATTAAATGAAGGTCTCTGTTAAGAACACTAGCACAGGTGAAATATGTTGCTGATTATAATAACCTTTTTAAGAAATTCATAATCATTTTCAAATGATTCATGTACGTAAAAATCTACAGCTATGTCAGTACTTGTATTCTTTTAAGTGGACCAGTACAAATCTCAAACTGTTGGAACAGATTCCACAAATACAATAAAAAGTAATTTGTCTCTTGTAAAAACTAAAGCACTTACTAAACAGTGCACACCATGACACTATCTCAAAGTATTACATAAAATTTAAATAGTTTTTCTGCACACCAACCCTGGTAAATATTAATAAATTTTCATCACACGAAGGGAATCTGAAGCAAATTCTCTAATATGATTCATCTTCAGAATTCAGAAATGAAATCAATGATCTCAGAGGATTCCATCTCTAACTGTTAGGTCATCCTCACGCTATAAATATTTCTGTTTCATATGCAGAAAAATTATGCAACAGTTAACATTCCAAAAAAGTATTACATCTAACCAAAGTAAAGACAAGTTACAGGAACGATTCTTCTGTTCTTATAACTATGTATAATGCTAATTGTGAAAAAGCGCAGTACAAAAACACTCCCAAAATTTAACCAGACTGTATTATTTTTCCACTTTAATTAGAAAAAAAAAATAATTCCATGAATGGCTACCATAGATAATTATATTTTTCTAAGCGTTTTCAGGGGTTATCCTGATGTCTTCTCTTAATGTTAACTACTTAATGCATACTTTGCACATACTAGCAAAAGACTGAATGACCTAATCAGAACCATTTCACTAGATTTCTTTCCATGGAGCTGGAAAATGTAGAATTTGGGCAAATTGTTATTACTATGAGCAGACTATTAACTGGGTAAGTATTGTTTACATAAACAGAAATTTTACAATTGTCTGTTCAATGAGCTGAAAAGTAGCACTAAGCTATTGAAGAAAAGTTATGTGCTGACATTAGTAACTGCAGGAACTTGCTTTTGAAAGTTTCCCTCGTAATATGTAACCTGAAAGAATCTTGAAGATCTAGGGATTGATTCTGCTGACATCCGTTACACCTCTAGCTGTACAAAATTATTGAACACGTAAAAGAGTGCCACCAGCATTTTTTTCTTCTTTCATCTGATTGCTGGTCAATTGTTCACATTCAGGAAAAACCCCAAGCATTTCACTCTCTAATTTAGTTAGTGTCTATATTGAATTTTCTAGGCTGTGCTTGCAGCCTGAGATTTCCTGTGACCACCTGCTCTTTATCCTTCTGGCAAAGTGTTCACCGATGGGAGACAGGTCCTAAGACTGTTGTGAATGGTATAACCATGTCCCGAATCCAAAACAATGGAAAATCCAGACTAGTCATTCAGAAACTATTCGATTCGAGAAGACACTCTGGTCTCCCCAGTCCAGCTACTGGCACCCAGGCATATGCACCCACCAGCCTATGGTCCCATTCCTGGTGCTGGCACTCAGACTTCCTCCCACACGCACGCTTTTTGTCTCTTTTTTTGCATCCCATAATGTGTTCTATGCTCCAGCACTGGTTCAGTGTAATGAGTGTCACATGTGGACTCATCACAATGAGTCAATGCTGGAGCACCTTTTCCACTGAGTGCAATGACTGCCTAGGCATATAGAACACTTTATGGGATGCAGGCGAAGAACATCTGGGAATTGTTCAAGACTCATAATGGGATGTTTAAGGAAGAACCAAAAGGGTTGAAGGGAATCCAGATGATCTGAGTAGGAACAAGATTGGGAAAACATAAGGATAAGGAGATGAAAAAGGCTAGTCACATGTAAAGAGCTTGCTGCTCAAAATAATTTGTCAGGCCATACCCTTCATTTGCTCAGGACACTTTTTGTCTATTTTTTCTGTGGGAGGGATTCCCTCTTCTGTGTACATGTCTTTGGGATGGGGTCTGAGTGCCAGCAATGGTGTGGGACCACAGGTCAGAGGGTGCATTTGCCTGGGTGCCAGCAACTGGACTGGAGAGACCAAAGTGAGTGAAACCCAAGTGCCAGTCCTGGTGTGGGGCTTGGCTCAGAGGCCCATGTGTCCATGGTGCAGCACCTGGAGTTACCTTGGTGTAGGAGTGTGTGTGATCACAGTGAAAATTCAGTCAGATGATCCAGCAAGCAGGTGACTTCAAGGAACTGGAGGGAAGAGGTGGGTCCACGGGTGAGACCCCAGGAGGAAATGGGTCTTTCCCAGACTTTGGGAAACCAGGGGAGTGCCAGTAGTTTCTAGAGAGACTATAGGATCTGGAGTCTCTAGGGGCAAGACCTGCTGGTGTGTGTGTCTGTAAGAGTGAAAATCTAGGGAACTTGACTACAGGGTACCAGGGGAGTCCCAGCCAGCTCTGGGTGTTCGAGTGTGATCACAAGTGTGTTGAGTGAGATAGTCTGCATCAGCAACTAGAGAGGGGCTGTAGTGTCAGGGGCTTGTATGCCCAGGTGCTAGAAACCAGGAAGACTGGGATCCAGGCATAGCTACTGGACGAACTGAGTGTCGGAGCCCAACTTCTGAGGAAGGTCCATGTTATATATATGTAGATATATGTTTATATTCATGTGCATAAATATATTTTCACCAAAAAACCTCCACCCTCCTCAGCTGGAGATGGGGGCAGTACAAGGCTGTTGCTGCTGTCTGTCTTTATGGGAGTGCTCTGTGTGTCTGTGGTCTGTGTGCACAGCTGCGTGTGTGTATGTGGTATATACACGTGCTCTGTGTGTGTGTGCCTGCTGGGGCCACAAGCCCAGTTTGCTACTGGTTTCACCTATGGCATGGACCTGTAACAGCCCCAGCAGCCTCTTGGTCTGTTGGACCCAGCATGATGTATTTTTCTGTAACAATAAACTTTTTTAAAAAGAGACTTTTTTGGCATATTCTCCATGGCATCTTATTCGCTATACTTTATTCAATGCTTCCTTTTAGATCTTGTTTTCTAGATCTCTGATCTGCATCTGGGATTGCTTTAATTTAAAATTCCTCTCTTTGGCTGACATACATTTTGAAGGTGACCTGCCTAGACAGTACTCTACCTGTTGCCCCACTAATGAGTAAATAGGCTTAACACATCTTGCGCACTTACATTCTTGATTATACTTTGAATATGATGTTTGTTTTTTTTATGACACGATGATTTTACAGATTCAAACTCAGTTTATGATCCACTATAATCCCTGGAAAGGCAGGGAATTAATTTCTTCACAACCATTTGTTTTTCTTCCCACTTATGCTGTTAATTATATCTGTCTAAATGTAGTTCCTTGCACTTGTCTCTGTTGAACTGTATCTGGTTTTTTTTCCAGACCATTTCTTCAATTTTCAAGACAATTTTTGATTCTCATCCCATCCTCCAGTATGCCTACAGTCCCTCCCAGCTACGTGTTGTCTGAAAGTTTAATCATATGCTGTTGATTCCATCATCCCTGTTGTTAATGGAAAAAACGAATGAAGCTCCACTCTGTACATATTTTTGTTCTGGCAGTGAGCCACAAATAGTTCTGTGGGCACAGTTTTCCAAACACTGATTAAGGCCTCTGTAGAAGAGTCAACAAAAATCTACTTCTTTACCTGGATTATGAAAAAAAAAAAAAAGGAGCAGTCATAACAGTTAAAAGCATACTAAATTCTTAAACTCCATGGGCCTCTGATCTTGTGACGTAAAAAAATTAGGTGAGTTGGACCAGATTTATACTTTTTTCAAACTCAGATTAATTAATCTGTCCATTATCTTTTGGAAGCGTCACATAGTTTATTAATTCAGAATTTTTTGTTTTTCAGTATAAATCTATATCCCTCTCCTATACACCCCTCTTCCCCCCAAGTTCTATGACCGCTACGGCACTGCCTTTCCTTGTACTTTAAGGCAGAATATATGTCAAATATGTATATATTGCAAAGTTTATAAGGGTATAATAGCATAGCTTCTTATCTACATATAAATTTCCACAAGTTTTGAAGGTGTCTAAGCTCTCGATACAGAGAAAACAGGCCCTCAGTTTTATTAAATTACACATACAAGTGTCTAGTGTCATTTGAGGTCATGCAGTGTCTCCAAGACAGCCACTGGGGGTATAATACGAGATCAATGCGAGCCCCATGTCCTCATTAGCTAGCCTGAAGATTGCAAGTGGTACTAGAGGCTTAAGTTTGAGCAACTGAAATGCATTTTGTATGCCATTGACCACAGTGGGAATTTAGGATTAGTAACATCTGTTGCTATTTGAGATGTTGCAGGATATTCTTATCCTGGTTAAAGTTTTTAAAGTTTCCTATTTCAAAAGGACATTTGGTGTGGGTACATGAGGGTATTTTAATCCAGTACCTGGCACACCTTCAAGCACCTACATAACAAATCTGGATTTAAAGGTTCTAATTTCAAATTGACATGCAGTCATAGATCCTCCTTGAGATGACAATGCACTGCCCTGAGATGTTTTCAAAACTTCTGGGTTATGTAAACCATCACTAGTACAGATTTCCTACTGATGCCTTGACCTAGATTCAGTTCAAACATGCAGACTTTGCTCAGACTAAACACTAAATATCTACTGCTTCTAAGATACTTCTAGATGACTGACCTCCAGTTGTTTCTCCAGGAGGATTTGTGTCATAACTGCTAGCTCCACGAAGATATCACAGATATCCTAAAGCTCATCAAAAAACATTACATTCTATATTTCTGTAACGGAACTGATTATCTTATTCTTCCTTCACTGACATTGAGTACTCTAGTCAGTAGCTCAAGCTAACCTTTTGGGGAAGAAAGAAACAAAAAAATGCATGAAACACTTAATCCTCTTTGGTGTCATCTGTTTACAAACCACCCTCCCCAGTGAACAGTAGACCCACAATTTCATTCTATTCCACCTACAGAGTTATGACTACCACTTTTGATGACTCATACTATTTGCATCTTGTTTTCTGTCTTAGCCTTTCCAACTCAAATCTCTTCATGCTTGTGCTACTTTTTCATAAACCTCATGGACACTTGCAGCTTGTTTCTGCTTTCTATAAGATTTCTGCTTAAGTTTGAGTTTAATGAAGAACTCAAGACTTAGTCACATTGCTCTCTTACCTATGCTTCCTTGCCTTCATTCACTTTGGGATAGTTAGTATTTGTGCAAACATATTATTGCTCCTTAAATCTTTTTATCCCTAAGAACTCCTTTATCAAGACAATTTTATTTAATGGTTTCTTTCACAGATTTGTAAAACATGCCTTTTTCAAATATCTTTTTACTTTAAATTAGGTCAAAGTGAAACTACTAATTTGAAGCAGTGTTAACAGTTTAATATATTATTTTAAATACTTCTCATTTTCTTAATTCATGCAGTGGTGTAGATCTTATCTGTCCTAGAGTGAAAATTGAAATAGTCACCCAGAGTTATCTCTCTGGAAGGCAATTCTCCCACATTCTATTCATGAAGTCTGAGGAAGAAAAGGCCTTTGCACATGCATAGAATTATAGTATCATAGAATAACACAATCTTCAAGCTTGGAAAAGACCTCTAAGATCATCAAGTCCAAGCATCAACCTGGCACCACCACCAAGTTCACCACCAAACCATGTCCCTCAAGGACCATATCCACATGCTTTTTTGAACACTCCAGGGATGGTGACTCCACCACTTTCCTGGGCAAAGGGAAGCAATGTTCATTATGTAGATATAGGTTAAGACATTAATTGCAAACTCTTCTAACAAGAAATACTCTTCAATGATTGAAAGCCAGAACTACTTCAGTAAACAGGAAACAAATATTGTATTCTATGATTGATCTCATGACAACTCCAAGGGGGCTTCCTCTCTCTCAGACAAAAGATAGATACTAAGTGTTATTGAATCGAGTCACACTGATCAACATTTACATCATCAAAACATTTTCAAAGTGCCTAAGAGGACCTGAAAGATAACAAATCATAACTGGCTTAATTGTTTGAAGTCCAAACCTACTTTATTTTCCTAAATTCCACAACAAAATGAAGTATCTTTACATGTTTCTTTCCAGTCATATCTTCATCTTTTAGGAAGTTAATCTGGGGTTCAGTACAAGGTTAATATACCTAAATACCCCAGTTATGTAAACATCTACATGCACACTGTGTCCCAGATTTTACTATAGCCAACTGAGATGTAGGGCTTAACACATTCTCTAAAGACAGGTCTCTCCTGTAATTAGAGTTACAACGGGCTATGCTGCTTGGCATTCGTGTGTCATGCCAGTAAGATCTTTTGTCCGTAACCTTTCGTAGGCGTGTTTTCTTAACCAGCAACACACGCAGATACAGTCGTCTCAAGTGGCAATATTTAGCTAACTGAACTGAGGCCCTACTGGCTGTAACTTGGATAAAGAACAGCTCAAACAAGTATATGAAATATAAGCAATTTTGGTGCTAAAAAAGAGCATTAGGATTTTTCCACAAGACAGCTTATTCCCATTTCTCTACAAAACAAAAACCAGTTTCAAGTTCAAGAGAAAAACTATTAAATTTATTCTTTCTACATCACTTTTAGAATACTTTAGACTTGATGTAAGTTTCACTTAGGAAGCCACAAGTTTTCACTTCCAGATTTTTTTAAACTCTGCTTCTTTCCAACACCTCTCAGCTCTGCTGCAACATTGATTTGTTCAATATAGCCCTTTTTCATATACAATATTTTCCTATTATCTTCTCTTAAAATGAACTACTAAATAACTCAGCATCCTATAGCTTCCCATTATGAAAGTATCTTTCTGTGGCAAGTGGTCAAGCCGAATTAAATGCATTTCTAGACTCAATGAATTACTAGTCCTTAGGGATCACATTTTAAGAGGTTCTGTTATTTGGCAGTTCATATAAATGAATCAAGTAACTTTATCTCTGAACATAAATAACTTCAATTGTGGACAATAAAATGCATTTTAACAGAGCTGCAAATGTGCCCCCATGTATAACGAAACATCTTCTCGATGCGTTGGGAAAAATGAGCATTTATTTATCTGACTGTGTGTACATGTTTATATTCAGTAATTAGTCAGGAAATGTAAGAAGCCATTAGTTCTGTTGCAAGATTTGTTGCCTGGTTGCTCATAAAATCCAAACACTTTTATTTCTCATTCTTGACACTGAAAAGTCTCTGTTGGCTTTTCAGC
The DNA here is from genome assembly GCA_013397755.1 of Cnemophilus loriae. Classification (NCBI taxonomy): domain Eukaryota; kingdom Metazoa; phylum Chordata; class Aves; order Passeriformes; family Corvidae; genus Cnemophilus; species Cnemophilus loriae. The sequence continues at coordinate 960,624 of VZTF01006247.1, read as the reverse complement.
CAGTATGACATTTTTTGCCTTTTGAGGTTTCATGCTCAGAATGGTTTGCATGATATGAGATGATACACATTTCAGGTGTCCTTCGTCAAGTCATGTGCTTCATATCCTTCCTGATATTTCTTCTTCCAATTTTATGCATCAGTACAATGTTAACCCTTCACTGCTTGTATAGGTTTTTTTCTGAGTATCTTCTACCTGTTCTTCATTTAGGCATGAAGCACATTCACTGACTTTTTCCTTTATAATTTTTGTTGTTTCCTCATCTACTGCAAGAATGTTCCATCAATCCATTTCTATAAGAGAAATAGCTAATCTCAAACTACATGACAACTAAATAATACTGAAATTTTGATGAATAGGACTGTAAATTAGTGAGCCTTACTGAAATGACCCACTTTAATTTGCTAACTATTCCTATTATTAATAGGAATCTATATGAATGTAGTCTAATTTAGTCTCTGGCTAAATTTGTAACTCTCCCATTCTTAAATTAATTTGGAAGATTTAAAATGCATCTTCATAGCAAAAACTCCTCCCAAATATATCTCATGAATACTTATTTTGAGTTTTAGTGCCAACTCTGCAATAATCAAGGACATTTGATAGGGATGATGGATATTTTAAAACAATACATATTTAGGAATAATGTAATTCTTATAAATAGATCTGGTTGACTAGTTAATGGAGCCAAGATGCAAAAATGATCATTTTGGGGAAACTATTGTTTTCCTGACAAAGAGAAAAAGAGAATTGTAATCCTAAACCCACAAAATCATATCTTCCCACTGTTCTCTGCTAAGACAAGGCTTCAGCAACCTCTTCTCATCCCTCCCTCATCTGAGAGGCTTTCTTCATCATCGCCTGCTCTCTCACATACCAAAATACTGACAACTACGATTCTCCCTTTTATCTCCCACCTACGCTTCCGCCAGCGAGAAACATCACTCTCTCTACTTTGTAGAGTTTACCTATCAGATTCTCTCCAGAAACACCTCAGGGCTACTGCTAATCCCTGGTCTCTGAATAGTCCTGATACATTACTGCAGCACATAGTCTGGTGAAAGAAACTGAAAGGAAACTGAAAGCATCTGAGGTAAAATGCAGGCACCCAAATGCAAGCTTCAGTCTCTAGGACCCCTTCATAAACCCTTAGGGAGTCTGAGGTATCTGCAAGGGATTTCTGAAAATAAAGTGTGACCTGCAGGAAACATCTTCTGAACAATGGAAGGCTAGAGGGGATTTTATGTCGAAAAAAGTGCTCCTAAAAGTCTATATTTAAGCAATGAAATCTCCTTCTGCTTTCCAATATGTTTCTACCTAGGCATCAACTAATCTCAGCCACACATATCTAAATTCTTATCTACTTCCCTCAGGATATCCTCTGTGACTCTGCACTCCTCTCCAATCCCCCTTGACAATTGCTCACATTTTCAGTAGTAAGTAAAGCTTAGAAGAGGTTTTAACTTATTATTATTCATTTTGTTGCCAGACAGAACATTATAAGTAGATTAAACAAATTATGTAGAAAAAAGAAGTAGATGGTAAAACAATTAGCAATGTTAAGCAAAGAAATGGAAGCTTAAATTTGCCATTTACAGAACCAGTACTAGATAATAGTGATCTGTTGACATTCCAAACCTGCTACATATAAAATATGTATAGTTATGTTTTCCATAACGTTGCAAAATACCTGTGATTGCTTGAAAATACAGGGAAGTTTTCATTCTCACAATCATTCAGAGTCTACCTGATCCTAGAGCAGCTCAGTACACCAAAACATAGGGTAATTCTGGATAACATGATTCAGTGTCACACCAAGAGTACCCAAGCTAAAGCTCCAGGCTAAGCAACCTAGTTCCTACTGAAAGATGGATAATCNTTTTTTTTTTTTTTTTGTGTTAACAAGAGAGTAGTATTTAACCCCAGTGAGGCAATGCATCTACAACAGATACCGCACCGGTACACTAGCAAAATGGCAGAATATGTTATGTCAAGGTTACTGGCCTAGAAGTCTGAAATTCTTGATTTAACTTTTAAATGTAATGCTTGTGTGACTTCCAATATGTTATTCACTGATTTTTCTGTCACTGCTCTTTATATATAAAATGATGGAGTAGTTATTCGCAGCTATAATTATCTCTAATTATAGAAAATCTTGTTCTTCCTTACACCCTATAACAGTACTTTCTGCATTTCCTACAAGAGTATGAAATCTCTAGAACAAATACTGCTTCAGTGTTATCTGAGCACCACTCAGGAAAGAATGAGTGCAGGCGGAGAGGGATTGTGGTCAATCCATTAGCGCTCCTCTCCAATGCTTTTGTTGTTCACACTTTTCCCATTCTCCAGTGTGACGTCTCCACAGGCCACAGTCCTTTCAGCAAATACACACATGCTGCAGGGTGTGGTCATCCACAGGCTGCAGAGTGGATATCTGCCCACCGTGGTCTCTCCACAGGCTGCAGGGGAGTCTCTTCTCCCACACCTGGAGCACCTCCTCCCCTCCTTCTTCCCTCCCCTTGGTGTACCTTCTGCCGTTTCTTTTTGTTCTCTCCTCCTCTCTCAGTGGTGTTTTCTCCCCTTTCTTCAATACGTTTTCCCCAAGGCACCCCCACCTTGGTGACAGGGCTCAGCAGTGCCCTGCAGTGGGTGGGCTGGAGCTGGAAACTCTCTGAGTGGGTAACTGCTGAAAGAAATGTGACCCATGGAGAGACCATGTTGGACAGGGAGAAAAGCATGAAAAGAAGCAGTATTGGAGATGGCCTGTTGTAGACTGTCCACAGTCTTCTGTTCCTCCTCCCTCTGCACTGCTTGGGGTAGAAGGAAGTGGTAGAGTCATCAGTGAAAGTGTGAAGTTGAGTCAGGAAACAGGTGTGCTGAGGGGAGAGTGGTTTAGATTTTTTTTTCTCATCATCCAACTCTATCTTAATTGACAATAAATTAGATCAGTTTTCTCAAACTGAGTCTGTTTTGGCCCATGCTGGTATTTGATAAGTGATATTCTGTCTTTATCTGAAGTCACAATGTACTGCATCCTATTTTTTCTTACTCGCTTCTTCTGTCCTGTTGACGAGGGAAACTAAGAGTTGCTGGGTGGGGATCTGACAGCCAGCCAAAGTCAACTCACCAAAAGAAAAAAAAAATTAAAAAAGATCTCTTGTACAGAAAAGTTGTAAGTATCAATAGAAACACATTTAACTTTTTTACACACATTTCCTGGAGTTTACCTCTCCTGTTGTTTGGGGGTTTTTAAATTACTCTTCACTTCTCTCTAGGGTGGTAACATTGATGCCTTCCATCTGTTGGGGTAGGGAACAATGAGTCATGTCCCTTGCCCTTCACCAAGGATGACTATGAAGCTTGTGGGGTTTTTTTTCCCTTTCCAGGATCTAGCTCATTTTAACATTTGCTAATCTGCTTTTACACCTTGGTCTTTTTTCATTGGTCAGCAAGTTCACATTATACTCAAATTTGGTAGATATGATGCAAACTATTTCCTATTCATTCTCCTCACTACTTCTCAAACTGCTTTTGTCTAGTTCCAGGTCTGAACTTCTTTAACTGACCACTGATCAACTGTTTATAAGGATGGGGTTATGACTGGTACCAAGCCTGTGAACGATGTATTAGCATCCCATGCCTGTACTCCCTTATGCTGCACCCTATTTTTCCACTTCTCTGGGCATCTGCTCTTATAAGAGGCATATATTTCTCCACACTACATTATCAAGTTACAGTCAGAAATTTTTAAATTTATACATAATAACTGCTTGCTACTGTAATTTGTATAAAAACTATGGTGTATCACACAAAGATAAGCAAAAGTAAAACTGCTTAGACATAGACTCCTGATCACAAAAGAAGTTGCTGCTACATCAAAACCAGGTAAAATAAAAACTCCAAGTCAAGTCAAAACTGACAAGTCAAGACAAGTTCAGAGGCAGCCTCACAAGCCTCAGTCCTGAGGTCCTCAAAGTCATGACTAAGCACGCGGTTTAACTTCACTCACAATCTCTCTACCTTCTCTCCCCCAGCAGTACAGGGAGATGGGGAACGGGGCTTGTGGTGGGTTCATCACATACATCTGCTGCTCCTTCCTTTCCAGCTGAACGACTCATCACACTCTTCCCCTGCTCCAGCGCGAGGTCCCTCCTACAGGAGACAGTCTTCCACAACTCCTACAGCATGATTCCTTGCCACAGGCTCAGCTCTTCACGGATTGCTCCAGCATGGAATACAGTACTTCAGGAACAGACTGCTCCAGCATAAATCCCCTGTGGGGTCACGATCCCTGCCCACAAACCTGCTCTAGCATGGGCTCCCCATGGTGTCACAGCCTCCTTCACGCATCCACCTGCTCTGGCATGCAGCCCTCAAGGCGGATCTCTGCTCCACGACGGACCTCCGTGGGCTGCAGGGGCACAGCTGCCTCACCATGATCTGCACCATGGACTGCAGAGGAATGTCTGCTCTGGCACCTGGAGCACATTTTCCCCCTCCTTCTTCACTGACCTTGGTGTCTGAAGAGTTGTTTCTTTTCCATATTCTCGCTCCTCTCCTTTGACTTCTGCTGGTGTTGCAGCAGGGTTTTTTTTCCCCTTCTTGACTAAGTTATCCCAGAAATGCTGCCTCCGTCACTGATAGGTTTGGCATTGGCCAGCAGCACGTTCATCTTGGAGCTGGCTGGCATTGGCTCTGTCGGACGTGGGGAAAGCTTCTAGCAGCTTCTCACAGAGCCACCCCTGTAGCCTCCTCACTATCAAAATCGTGTGAAAAGGGGCAAACCAAACATATCAGAGCTGCACAACTGGAACATTTGTCCTTGTATCATTAGAATGATCTCTGTCAGATAACGTATATTCATCACTTTGGTATATGCGTTGACTGATTAGTCCAAAAATCCAATGCAACTATAAAAAGGAAAATAATTATTTCTCAAAAAATAAACTCTTATTTTTTGTTCCAGAGGAGCTTTATCTAGGCTTTTGATTGATTGTTCAGGTATTTGTACAAGCCAATAAAATGACTATGCCTTTTATCTCATTAATGAGAGAGGACACAAGTGGAGAAAATAAAGTTTTTATTACCAAATGAATAGCACAGCAGGGTATGATTTGATAAATAGAACATTTCATTTTACCTCATCGGCCTTACTATCGCAGTCCACATCTCCTGAGTAATTTAATGAACTCTGATGGTTGAATCAGTGCCAGTTTTAATACTCAACATTTTAATCAGCTAGCAAAATAAGTTATAACTGAGCAACACTTGAATAGCACTTCAGTGTGTAAAGGAATATGTTGCAGAGAATGATGCTTGATAGTCTAGATGAATTAGAGAAATTGCTACCTCTGCTGGATGTAACTAGTTGGACATTGGAGGTTGTTATCATTTCTCCCCTGCACCAGGCATTTGAATTTTGCTCTTTATAATCTAATCAGGTTTACTCTTCTGCTGACCTGGTCATCCTCCATCTGTATTACCTTCCCATTATTTTCTTACTAAATGTTGAATTTATTGCTGCATTCCAATGTAGGTCTGGAATTGCAAGCATCACATTCATAGGTCTCCACATATGTCCACTGGTGTGCATGTCCATTACTTGCAATAGTCCAGGCTTGTAAGTGCCACAATAGCAGAAGCAAAAGAATGCCTACACAGTAGGAGACATTCTTCTGAAGGAACGGAGGATTTTTGTTATGTTTGCCTTATACGCTTAGTTTCCTGTAACTTGAGCTTACAGTATCCTCCATCCTTGCAGGGATAGGTTGAAGAAAGATAATTTCATTTTTGTCTGTTGAACATTTCTAGTTCCCGCTGTGAACCCAGCTGCTGGATGGAGGCACTGTAGAGAAGGTGGGACAGGGTGTGTGTGGCTGGGGTTGATAGATCTCTTCCTAATTACAAGAAGTGGAAAGAGCAACAGAACCAAGATACTGAAAGTGAGTGGGCTTCCAGAAAATTAGACAGTAGATTTTGGCTTTCTGTTCTCATCCATTCATTCAGCCCAATAATGGAAATTGTCATCAAAGTGGTCTAGAGCCTGTTTAATTTGGCATAAGCATTTTACAAAAGACTGTCCTACTTTTCCTTCTGCTTGTTTTAGAGAATAATATGAAAGGGAAAAAAAAATAAAAAAGGAAAAGAAAGAATGAACAGTGAAATGTTCTTTTTCTCTTTCCAAGTAGGAAATGAACAGAATCCATTTGCACAGCTATTTTCTACTTTATGTCTTAGTCACTGCAAAAAAAGAGGAATTAAGTTAAAGGGATTATAGGAAATCTATCTATATTTGTAATGGGAAATTGATAGGTCCACATTTGCTATTTAATGATTCCTAGCACTAAGGATCAAGTTTTTCCTGGTGGAAAGAATGAATGTTTGTCGGATATTCATGTACTTGCTGTTAATTTTTACACATCTCACATTTTAATCACAAATATTTGCATTGACCAAACATTATTCAATCAATAATTGCTGTGATTTATTTCATAGCTACTTTTAATAATTATTTCTTATGCATTTCAAAATTGTTGGAATTGCATGTTCGGACACCCTTCTGACGCCTGTAATGCCATGTTACATGTAATTTGTAATTACACTTCATGTTACATGTAATTTCTAATTCCTTTGTAAAAGACTATGCAACCTTAGTAACTAATTCTAGAGATGTATTAAAAGAAGATTAAAATGCATGTCATATTCACAATTGGTCTTTCACAAACAGGCTTTTTCTGTAACATTGAAACTTCCACACCCATAGTAATTGTACTGTACTATTGTGCTGCCATAATCCATTGTATATCTGTTCTGAATTTTCTCCTCCACTGCTTCCTCCTACCCTATTATTTGTCACTTCATTTAATTTCTGTGTTTGATACAGTGTCTATTGTTCTAATGGAAGGTTTCTAATAGCCTTCAATGGGTGTTGGATTGCACTTTGGGCCTTTGTGTCTGAACAAAAATACATATGACAAGTTCATCTGTAGATCGGTTACTTCAGAAAAAATATTTTAAAAGCTAAAATTAAAATACTTGTATTAGATTCATAAATGATCATACACTGCTTATTCAGTTGCTAATATATTAGTCAAAGCAAATTGTCTATTTTTTGAGTGTTTGCTTTGTAATTTTCAATAGCATTTTAAATATTTTTATTTAACTTTTTGTTTGTTGGCACTTTTAAGGATGTATTTAGTGATTTTAGTGGGAATTCTACTGCTGATTCAACTGTACTGAAATGCTTAACATAAATATGAATCAATTTCTTCAAGATACGGTATTATAATGATGATACCATTGCTTCTCATCGTTTGATTATGTTTAATATTCCAGAAACTAATATTAGCCCAGATATATTATAGGTTATCCAATTGTTCCAGCTTTTCTCTTGCGAATCTCATGTTTAGCTGAAGTATGTGTCTTGGAAAACTCCATTTGGATAGAGAGACAACCCACCACTTTGGAAAGTTCTCCATACTTCTAGTCTTTGTTAAAAATATACCTACATTCTTGTTTAGTTTTAGTGAGCATTCCTACATTGGTTTTTTTTTTTTAAAAAAAAAAAAAAAAAAAAAAGTCCTTTTGCACCTACATCTACTTGTATCCTTGTAAAGATACTGATCGTTGCAATTAACTTTGTCTTGGATAGGCAACAGGAATGCATTCCAGGAATATATGAAATACTCCAAAATAAACCTCTTCATGTTCAAATACAGAAACAAAACCACGCCTGTGATTGCCTTGTTTATCATCAACAGAACTCCTAAACTTATTGCTAATAGCTGGTCATTTTTAAAATTTCTTTAAATCTGCATAACAAAATTTATTTCCTACAAAGCCCTATTGACTCAATTTAGCACAAACTCAGTTCCAGTATATTTGGGTTTGTTGTTGCCTTTTTGTTTGTTTTAAACTATTATCTAGAATATTGGGCTATATTTGAGCTGATCATCTGGTTTGTCCTTTCTTGGTACTTACTCAAAGATTAGGAGCTTTGCAGTATTGTAGATGCATTTTTTAAGATGCAGTAAAAAATTATCTTGACAGACAGACGTTTGTGTAAATTACCAGGACTTGTTAATGTATAACTGCAATGCTTTTTCCCAAGTTAATAATTGTCTTGAAAGTGCATCATTATGGCTTAGATATTACAAGCAAGCAAACCAATAATAAAAATTGCTTTATTGTGATCACCATTCTGCTTTAATTATGTCACTGTTTCTCTATTTTTACATTTTATTGTGAACAATTTCTTACTGGAAATAAATTTTATTCAGTGAGTATCTAACCTAAAGCGTAACTGGAGAACAAAACTTTTACCACAGTATAAATAATAAATATTTACAGAGCAAGCAAAAAAATAGACTTCAATTTCAAAGGAGAGGTTCTTGCAATGTGACTTGTAGGCATCTATGTCCCTGAACTTTTAAATGCATTTTGTAATACTGTTCACATAGCCACTCAGGCAAATATCTGAGAAAGAAGGAAAGAAGGAAAGAAGGAAAGAAGGAAAGAAGGAAAGAAGGAAAGAAGGAAAGAAG
>VZTF01006247.1:919121-951961 GCA_013397755.1 Cnemophilus loriae | reverse complement strand
AAGGAAGGAAGGAAGGAAGGAAGGAAGGAAGGAAGGAAGGAAGGAAGGAAGGAAGGAAGGAATTGATAGGGTAATCTTATTTAAAAGAAATCATATGTTTTGCTCCAAAATTTTACAAACCTGGCAGAGCAAAATGCAGGCAAATGTAATTTTCTGAAGTGAAAAAACATTGTGGTAAGCACTGTAAGTCATTTATCCTGAGAGGGAAAGCACTGAAGACAGATCAACTGAGTATTGTAAAATTCCTTGCAGATTCTTTGTCTGATATAATTTGTAAGCTGTTTACTAAAATATTAAACCATTTTATCTTTGAAGATTAGAGACAGCCAAATTAGATTGTAGCACATAGACTTGTAGAAGAATTAGATGGCTTTGTTATTGTAATGAGGTCAGAAATAATATTTCTTGGGTTTTGTGAATTGCTAATTTAATTCTTGAGAGCAATTTGCATTCAAGGACACTCTGCAGTTCCATTTTTAGTGAAAAAGAATCAATATTTTATTCTGTTTCTTTAGAATATTGCTTACAAAATATACAACTAGTTGGCTTGCAAACAACAACCCTCACTGGGGTTACCCACCAGCTGTCAGGCACGGATGAGGAAAGTTGATCAGTGACTTGGAAATGAAACACCATAATGTTCCTGTGAGAACTTATCATTAAGCCTGATTTTGAAAGCTTTTTTGACTATAAAACTGCTAGACAAGTAAAACATAAGCCAGTCATTGAAACATGATATCTGCATTATTTCTTCTATAATGTAAGCAGTGTTCACTTTGCTATCAAGATTTGTATTTTGAAATTAACATACATCCACTCATCCCACCATAGCTATAAACAGGCATGTAATTGGGAGGGTTTCTTCAAATTAATGCAGAGATGAGAGATGTTTTCTTCAGATGTATTAAACTGGAAAATTTCTTGGCTATCTCTTCCCGAAAGCCTCAGAGCTAGTAACCATCCTGAAAATATGACCTAAGATACTCAAAACATTCACCCAGAATGACTAAATGAATGCTACCTTTAGCAACTAAAGTCTAAGTAAGATATTCTAGCCTGTGTTTAATGGCACTAAACACTTGAGTTAGATGACTTGATGAGACTTTTCAGATGCTAAATCCTCAGAAATTGCTGAGAATGAGAAGGATCAGTAAACAACCATTATTCTCTCTCTATCTCTCTCATAAATAATTGAAGTCAGTAGAGGCTAAATTGGTGGAAGACAATAGAAAATATGATAATCAAAGATGCAAAAATAATTCAAGGAAATAAGATTTGCTGTATGGTAAGGGATGGAGATTTAACTTATATGGATATAGACCAGCTGCTGATCCCTTTTTCTTTAATAGAAAGTTAAATGAAACATCAGATCCATTAATCACAAGTGAGAAAGTCACTTTAAGCTGTTTATTTTACTGGCAATAGAGTCTTACGCTCTAAATTACATCTCCCAGGCAGAGATTTAGCTGTGTAAATACCTAGCAACTAGTACTTCTCAGGCACTGAGGCATCTGAAACATTCAGGTGTTTAGTTCCCAAGGGGGCTAGAGGGTGTAACTCAAGTTCTGCAGGAAGACCACTGCTCTTCTGGGGTGGCAGCTGGTAGTCAGGCAGGATAAATTTAGTGCTTACCCATTTCTGTGTTTCCTCTAGCATTTTGCTTGTTCCTATTTAAACATTTCAGATTATGATTTCTCAGCATGGATTGTCAGCTAATGTAGAACTTCTGCAAATCCCTCTGATTTTACAATCTCTTTGTTACTGTTCTTTTCCTATATTCTTAAATTTTACTTTTTCAGAATAAATTTTACCCTGTTGTCTGCCTTAGACTGGTATGAATTCAAAAGACTATAAGCAATTGAAAAGACCTTTCATAACAGCTGAAGGAGCCAAACAAACTCTGGAAAATATAGGTACTTCTTAGCCACATTAACTTCTGCACTTTGCAGGGAGAATTTTTACTTCCTGGTCTAAGCATATTTTCACATCATTATGTGTCTCTGTGTCACAGCCTCATTCTGATGAAAACTACTTTAGCCTTTTCCTTCAGGCATGCAGTTTATAATATTCTCTCTGACCTCAGATTTTACAGAACAGTGTACCTAACCAGGTCAACCTGGATACTTTCCTCAGTTAGTGATTTCACCTTTATTTCCTCAAAAGACTTTTGGTAAGCTGTTGCACAGCTCTTCTTTCTCTTATTTCGTTTTCTTCTGCTGTCTCCCTGTAAAGTGTAATTTCATGTAATTCAAAGTGTTCAAACAAGTTCTCACACAGATAACCTAGGCAGCATGCGGCATTTATCTAAATGATACAGAACAATGCTTCATTTTTCGTGTATTCATTTTTTTTTCCCCATAATGCTACCCCAGTAATTCTACATATATTTTCTAATAAAATGTCTTTACTGGCCACCTTTAACTTATACAATATGCTATCTTTCTACAGCTGTAAGAATTATCTTGAGTCTGTGCATTTCTTTTCGGACCACAAATTGTACACGAGGAATGGGAGATGTAGCTCTAAAGAAAAACAAAACAAAACAAACAAAAACATGATCTGTGCTGGTTTTGCCTGGGATGGAGCTAATTTTCTTCATATCACCTTGTAAGGTGCTGCCTTCTGGATTCGTGCTGGAAATTGTGTTGATAACATGGGGATGTTTCATCTATTGCTGAGCTGTGCTGTCACAGCATCAAGACATTTTCTGCTTCTCACTACACCCCACCAGTGAGGAGGCTGGGGATGCACAAGATTTTGGGAGAGGATGATACAAAGACAGCTGGCCCCAACCAACCAGAGGAATATCCCACACCATATTGGGTTATGCTCAGCTTATAAAGGTGTAGGAAGTAAAGGAAGAGAGGCACATTCAGAGTGATGGCAAGTAATTGTGCATGTGTAACAAAATCCTGCTTTCCTGAAAAATGGCGGAACGCCTGCCTGCCAGTGAGAAATCTCAATGTAATTTCTTTTCTTTGTTATGCTTAAGTGCACAGTTTTTGCTTTCCTTCTGAAATTTTCTTTATCTTGATTCATGAGTTTTCTCACTTTTACTCTTTGGATTCATCACACTGTATGGGAGTGAGCGAGTAGCCATGAGAGGCTTCATTGCCTTCTGAAGTTAACCCACAACACAATTTTAAGATGGAGTGGGATTCAGGCAATGCCAGTACTTTTGATTTATCTATCAAGGGCTTTTACCAGAGTTTTACAGATAGTGAGAATAGGGGGAATAAACAGTATCGGAATAACTCTGTGATGGATTTACTTTTATATGTCCTAGCGCTGGCAGATGTTGGAAAAAACACCTTAAAGGAAGGGAGAAATCCAGAAGAAATCTGCTCTTTTCTGGAAGGGAAAAATAAGCCTCCTTTATTTAATTTCTGAGAAAAGTCCAGAAAGTTTCTGAAGAAAAAATTAAATTACAATTAAGCTTCATTGCACCTTTTGCAAAAACACACCATGACTTTCCTCTAAGAAGTTTTGTGGAAGTAGTATGAATGGTCTCATTATGATACCACAGTAATTTCCAGACTGTTGGATGCAAGGTGTCAAGGACCAGTTCCTCGACCATAGGCCAAATGTCTTATACTATATACTAGATGATGACTAAAATACTTCCCTGGGAAGCCTCTTCCACTGCTTCACAAGAGAAATCTGTGGAGACATCTTTTATAAAATCAAATCTAAACCTCCTCTGGTGCAACTTGAGGCTATTTCTTCTTCTCCTATCACTTGTTAATTGGGAGAAGAGATTCCCAGCTGTCTACAACCTCCCTTCAGGTAGTTGTAGAGAACGATAAGGACCCCCCGAGCCTCCTTTTCTCCAGGCTAAACCCCAGCTCCCTCAGCCGCATCCCACAAGACTTGGGCTCTGACCCCTTTCCCAGCTTTGTTACTCTTCTCTGGACTCGCTCCGGCACCTCAACATCTTTCTGGCAGTGAGGGGCCCAGAACCGGACACAGGATTTGAGGTGTGGCCTCACCAGTGCCAAGTACAGAGGGACAATCCCTGCCCTGTTCCTGCCGGCCACGCTGTTGCTGACACAGGCCAGGATGCCATTGGGCTTCTTGGTCACCTGGGCACTCTGCTTATGGTAATTTTTGTTCCTATGCTTTTTCTGTTCAAATTGCTTGAAACAGCACGAAAAGTGTGTTGCAGGCCACATGACCTATGTTTTTATAGCACAATAAAATGTACATGCTGGGTGCTCTAGCAGGTGTTACAGGGGTAGTATAGCAGCACTGTGGAAGGAAGGAACAATGAAACTAGTGCAGGCTAGTGCTTGCTTTTACTTTTTATTTTTTCCCCCTTTTATCTTTTTTTCTATTTTTCTTTTTTTTTAGGACCAGATACAGAAACATCACTAGCTCTTGTCTGTCAGAAAGCTAATTGTAATGATCTGTTATGACAGCTGGGAGCAAGCTGACAATTAAGCAGGATGGACAGACAAGGGTTCAGCGCCTGAGTTTGCTGCCTGGTGAATGTAATTGTCACTGTAGACATCTACCATCTATCTCTAGATGATCTCTATACCGATCTACCTCTATCAAAATCAGCCATGTGGCACCTGCCACCCAAATGGAACATACCTGCAGGGGGGGTATGCAGGCATCATTTCAAAAGTACATTTCCTGTATAATACTCTTCATAAAGTCTGACACTACAAGAATGCTGTAATTTAGTCTATACACACTGTACCTGTCATTCTTCAACAGCTTTGCACCTATTGATGTAAATTATGCCCAGCTTAATCATCTGGAACTGCTGGTGCCAAGGTGCACTTCGTTTCCATGTGATTTCTGAAGTGCAGAAACCTTTCTATATCGCTATCACTTAGCAACTTGCTTTGAAATCCTTCCCATTAACCCCGAGGACAACAGGGCTAGGAAATATTTTAGGAGTTTCATCTTTTTTTCAGGTGGCTATCAGTGACAGCTTTAGACATAAGAAACATTCCCAGGAAAGCTTCTTCATTCAAGAGGTCAACATTTTTTTGTTCTTCCCTTAGCAAAAAATGCACTCTGCAACCCGTAGGCTATGTTTATTTATGCTATAGCACCCCTGGGCTACACAGGGATCAAATTTATGCCAGGTGGGTAAGCGAACATGAGGATCTTCACTAACATTGTAACAAGAATTTTTCACTCTGAATGGCAAGCTTGATTAAAATGTGTACTATGACTGCTTTTCACTGTTAGCTACTCATCTGTCATCAACTTTCACGCAAAAGGGTGGAGAATCAGAGAAATCAGATTTGCTCACACAGACTTTTAATGAAAGCACATTCATCTGTAGCGTTAAGTGGTAAGGAAACAGTTTCATTAAAGTTGTTAATTAAAGAATTCAAATGCCTCTCTGCGATGGTGAAGGTGTAATAAGCAATGCTATATGAATATTCCACATGCCAGAGGGACAAAACTTATTTTAAAAAATCTGTTAATAATTATTCAACAGTGATTTTTAAAGTGTTAAATTAAATAACCCTATAAATGTAGGGTTTACTCAGGGAAGTTTTTCTCTACTCACTGTAGAAGTTTTGCTGTATATTTTTGGTAAATATGGGTATGATCACATGACTGAATGTGATTGTACTTCTATGGCTTAACAGACTACTCCTAGAAACTGAGACAGCTGACCACATTCTTGATCTTAATCAGTGACAATTATATGTCACATTTATTGGCCTCCATTGTATTTCATTATATAGTGTAAGAGTAAAAGAAGTTCTGCGATTTTAAATGCACATGCAATAATACAAAGAAAAATAAAAGGTTTATCTTATGAAAGAGGTAGAGCCATTTACTTGGCTAAGATGAATAGCCAGCTTAAAAATCCACATTTTACCTCTAACAATAGCTTTTGTTTATTTAAACTCTTAAAAATATTTAACCAACATGTCTTTTGAAAGCTTTGGAAATTAGTGTGGTTGATTATTAAGATTCATACGTGAAAGTGGGTCTAAACTTTGAAAAGGGTTTATTTTACTTCCATGACTAGCACATAATAATTTTTAATAAGATTATATACCTTCAGGAATATAGGAAGAATTAGAGAATGGCAAAACCAGTATGTGATTATTCTATTATTTTCTCCAAGTCAACAAAACAATATAATATAATTCATGATAATGAGGAAAAAAATATTTCTCTCATGCTTAAGCTTTAAAATTATTCTGTGGTAACATACACAAAAACTATGAAAAAGCACTAATATGAAAGCATATCTTGACTACATGTTTAACTGAAACCAGAGAAAACTCCTTCCTACCAGCTTCAAACATCTACTCAAAGAGATATGATTTTCTCCAGTAAGTGGTGAATAACTATCAGAATTTTAAAAGGCAATATCTAAGGCAAATATGTAGTTGTATATATTATTTATGAAAACATTTTATCTGACATTTAGGGATCTTTCAGTACAATGATTGTAGAACATGGGAAGCAAGTAATCATTTCTCCTGGAGGTTTTTCTGTCAGGAACACTAAAACTTTAAACACAGTTTCAAAGATCTTCACTTTGCAGAAAATATTCTCAACTATTTTAATGAAAAGGGCCTTAGCCATAAAGATTTTATAGCACTTACTGGCTTATTATGTCTGTGACTTGCACGGAAATCATATCTTTTATTTTTACTTTAAAATTGCCATTGATCAACAGTATTTTCAACATACTGTGGCACATTCAATCAAAAGTCAGAAGCAAGAATAAGGAGAGGCAATAGAGCATACGTATTCTAAGGGAAAAGTAATCTGTGTAAAAGGAAGTGCTTACCAAACCAGGAGGCTAAGGCCTCACTGTACTTGCACTAGCCCTTTTAGCTTCTGACACACATCTTCAAATCACACTCCGTTCTCTTCAAATGGTGTAACATGTAGGCTTCATTTTTGCATAAACTGCATCAAAATATCAGTCACCCTTTTTTTAT
This sequence comes from Cnemophilus loriae, assembly GCA_013397755.1. NCBI lineage: Eukaryota > Metazoa > Chordata > Aves > Passeriformes > Corvidae > Cnemophilus > Cnemophilus loriae. Next base: position 945,029 of record VZTF01006247.1, on the reverse strand, counting down.
TCCTTTACCACAGCTTTAAAAATTATTCTTTTAACATGGACTTTTAAATACGATTTTCTACACAGCTCAAAATTATCTTCCTTCTGTACCTCTGTCTTCTCTTTTTTAAGGTCGTTTTTCTATACAGGGGTATCATATGTACCTTGCTCAGTATTTTGATATCACGCTTGCTTTCCAGTCATTCTCTTGAGCTACTTAACAGTTTGGTTGCCGTAAATTTTGAAAGTTCCTCTGCGTCAAAACCAAGTTTTCAAAATATGCTTTGGGAGCCATTTTTGTGGTATGTGCAGGATCGCCACTGTATTCTGCGGTGGTCCCTCTGCAGCCGGGTGCTGGCTGCTTTTCAGAACTTCAGAAGAAGTTGTAAAGTCAGCCTACGTCACCTCATTTCCGTCACTTTATGCTATTGTAGGGAGCTGAAAGTGACAAAATAAAAACAGTAATTAGTACTATAACTGGTGGCATCCAGATCACTGGGGCTTTGGAAGGACTTTTACTTTCTTATGAAGCTTATGAAATTCCTGTGGCAAGGTTCATCATCAGAGAAGGTGAAAGGGAGATATACAGCATCTTGTCTGAGACTCAACAGCTTGAAGAACACTCACTACCATGGTAAATGCAACCTCTGGAGAAGAGGGATGGAATCTGGTGGCTTCTGGTACCAAAAGGAAGGCTCCTGCCCCATCTAAGGGTTTACAGATGCAAAATAGGTTCACACTCCTCAAAGCTGAAGAGAAGTCAGCTGTGCCTACAAGCAAAGAACCTGGTTCACCTAGCTCTAAATCAGGCAAGACTACCAGGAAGTAATAGTGAGGCATTGTTACAGGTGACTTCCTGCTTCAGGGGAAAGAGACACACAACTGTCAACCAATCCAACCATCTAAAGAGGTTTTCTGCCGACCAGGGCCCAGGATCCTGGATGTTTTGGGAGAACTATCCCAGAAGCAGCTCCCTGTCCAAGAACTCAGAATGCTAGTGTACTTCTCTAAAGTGCTTGTACACTAATGTATGCAACTAAGGGGAACACGTGATGAGTTAAAGACCTTTGCGCAGATGCAGGGCTTTGATCTTAGTGGGATTGAGGAAACATCGTGGGATGGCACCCGTGGACTAGTGTTGCAATGGAAGGATATTGTGAATATTATCTGCCTGAACCTCAGGAAGGCCTTTGACATAATCTCCCATAAGATCCTTATATACAAGGTGTTGATGTATGGACTAGATAAGTAGACAGAGAGGTGAGTTATTAACTGCTTGAATGGCCAAGCTCAGAGCATGGTGATCAGTGACAGAAAGTCCCATTGGAGTCCAGTTAATAGCAGTGTACCTCTGGGGTCAATACTGACTAACTTTTTTTCAAAATCTTAATTATCTGTATGAGGGAGCTGAGTGTACCCTCAGCAATTCTGATGATGGCACAAAAATGGGAGGACTGGATGATATACCAGAGGGTTCTGCTGCCATCCAGAGGAATCTCAACAGGTTGGAGAAATGGGTTGACAAGTACCTCATAAATTTTAACAAGAAAAAGCACAAAATCCTGGGCCCATGGATGAGCAATTTCCTGCCACCCAGTTGGAATTCAGCCTTTCAGAAATAGACCCAGGGATCCTGGTAGACACCAATTGAACATGAGCCAGCAGAGTGCCCTTGCAGCAAATAAGGTTATCCTGTTCTGCATTAGGCAAAGTATTGGCAGCAGGTACAGGGAGGTGATCCTTTCCCTCTGTTAACTGGTGAGGCCTCCCTCGGGGTGCTATTACCAGTTCCAGGCTCTTCAGTATGTGAGCCAACAAGGGGCCACAAAGGTGTCTGAAGTACTGGAGCCTCTCACCTATGACAAAAGACTGAGAGAGCTGGCACTGTTCAGCCCAGGAAGAGAAGGTTCAGAGGGATCTTATCAATGTATATGAAAGAATGACTAAAGAGAGGAGGCAAAGGGGATGGAGCCAGGCTCTTTTCAGTGGTGCCCAGTGATAGGACCAGAGGCAATAGGTACAAACTGGAATACAGGACCTGATGTCTGAACATCAGGGAATACTTTTTTGCTGTGAGGGTAGCTGAGAAATAGCAAGGTTGCCCAGGGAGGTTGTGGAATATCCACCCTTGGAGATATTCAAAAGACATCTGGGCATGGTTCCAGGCAACTAGCTCTGGCCCCACTGGATCAGTCTGGGCAGTTGGACCAGATGATCTCTAGAGTTACTACCAACCCCAGCCAATTTCTGATTCTGTGATAATTCCTTCCTCACTCATTCTACCTATTTGGATAAGACTACTGTCTCACACCTCAGAGACTCAAGCTTGGACACAAACTTGGATCATGACAGCTGGTAGACTACCTGGTGGCTTTTCAAATAACTATTTGTAGATGCTTTTCCACAGAAAAAAATCTAATTCACTGGACATCTGTCATTTAGTAAGGTAAAATAGCACATACTCTTCTTTCTCAAATACTTCACCAGGTCCTAACAATGGATAACTCTTTTGTCTATAAAGATGCTCTTGGCAGGACATATCTGTATCTCCCTGCCAAGTACACAGTGATCTAGTGGCTCACCTGAGCTTCTCCAGCCAGTTCCTCTTTAACCTATCAATCAAAAAAGTCAGATTGCTCTTAATGGGGGCATAGCCATTTCCTCTTAGCAAAGTAACACATCTTCTCTCATTTACTCAAATTATAGCTTCACCATAAATCAGCACAATTAACGCACTTGTTTTCTTCTTTTTGTTATTTAAAGCAGATGGATTTTTGCTATAATGACTTGCAACATAGATTTGTGTTTTTTATTTTTAATTTCTTTTCCATTGCTTGGTATTCCTGCTGGGTGCTCCTTCATCCTGCAGGACTCCTGAAAACGATATAGCAAAAAGGTAGCATGTGCAGTCCCACAGGGCACTAGAGATTACAAAGAATTCCTGCTTTATACTTCAACATAGGAAGTCAGTTTTATACTGGTAAAATCCCATGAGATGGTTTTTCCACTTTTGGAAGCATGAAGACATACTCAACAATCACAATTTTGCTCTATCATTAAGATAAAGAAACGTTTACAGCTGGCCATGGCAATGTATTACTGTCATTACATCTAACATTTCTAGTACCTCTCGGACTGTAGCTTTCCTTGCAAATATTCTGGGAGTTGAGCCTTACAACATCCTCATAAATCATGCAAATATCTAATTTGAAAGATGAACAACCTTAGGCACAAAGCTCTCAAATGATTTGCCCAAAGTCACACAACAAGTTAGTACCAGAGAACAAAACCTAGGAATATTGATTCCCAATTTTGTATTCTAGCCACTAAACTCACTCTTTCATTTTGATGCACCCAAACTCAAATACACTAAGACTCTTGACCTGATTAAATTTGAAAACTCTCATGGTAGATTTATGTTCTTTATGCATAACTTTGTTCTTTCTGTATGCATACAAAACATTTACTACATTTCTTTTTATTAGGAATGCATTTATGCCATAATATGCCACTTTTGCAGAACATTAATGTTAAGCAAAAGTTGTTGCCAGTAGAGTCCTGTTATGAAACATATGTTCCATTACGCACGAGAACAACAGTGTGTTCACAGAATCACAGAACCCCAGAATCACAGAATCACAGAATCACCAGGTTGGAAAAGACCTCTCAAGATCATCAAGTCCAACCCACGCCCTAACACCGAGTGCCACATCCAGTCTTTTTTTTAAACACATCCAGGGATGGTGATTCCACCACCTCCCTGGGCAGACAATTCCAGTGTTTAACCACTCTTTCAGTGAAAAACTTTTTCCTAATATCTAACCTATATTTCCCTTGGAGCAGCTTGAGACTGTGTCGTCTTGTTCTGTCAGCTGCTGCCTGGAGAAAGAGACCAACCCCCACCTGACTACAACCACCTTTCAGGAAGTCGTAGAGAGTGACAAGGTCACCTCTGAGTCTCCTTTTCTCCAGGCTAAGTGTTCAATCTTTTAAAGCAAATAAATTAGCCACAGATATAGTTTACTTTTTGAGGGTCATTTGCTCGCCACAAAGATATCCCCATATTTAATGCTTCTATTGTTTGCTGTGGGAAGAACCGTACCACACTTGCCTCAGTAGTAATAGCATATCACTGTGAATATTCAGATAGTTATTACTTTGGAGGCATTTATTTTTTTTCCTAGACATTGAAAGCTATGTTCTTTGTCTTCCAACATTAAAATAGCAGGCTTATTCTTACCAGTCATTACTGATGTTTGAGCCAAGAGTTTTTAGGATCAAAGTCACCAGAGACAACCTATTGGTGGACATTAGCAAAATCCAAGTTTATTGATATAAATAATATAATAGAGAGACAGTAGCTCCATTTTTCTACTGAGTTGAAGCTTAGGAATTGTTTGAACAAGATTTTCTGAGACTTTACCGTTTTTCCTTTGCTGAGTAGCTATAACACAAACTGGTTCGCATTGTGCATGTCTGAGTTAGCAGTGATCTATTTTCTGCAGTGTCTCACAACTAGAAACATCTAGGTTTCACATCAACTACAGCAGGAGGAATTGGCTGGTCTGAAAAGCAGTAGAGATTCTACAAGTAACCAAATCACACCTTTTTTGGTGATTTTCAAATCAGAGCATGAGTGGCTCTGTCCTGTGTAGTTTCTAACTTCTCACAACAGCTGTGGCATAGTAATAAATTAAATGCATTACTTTCTTTCACATTAAAAATCTTAAGAATTTGCTGGCTATAAAACAATATATTGTGAACTAGAGTAATACATGTGGCATGGTGTTTTTTTTAGTTTTTCATTATATTGCTTTTCATTTAGTTTCCATTTACTTTAATCTCACATGGGTGAAAGGCAGGGAATAAGAAGATACCCATCTGCAAAATGAAAGTTTTTTTAGGAATAAAAAATCCTTTCTTTAACTTCCTTTTACTGAGAATTTCATTTAAATGAGGACTAGTTTGTTCTTTCCTTGTTTTTACCATAAAACAGAAGCACACATTTCACACCTCCACAGTAGTTTTAATTTTTTCCCTCCTTCTATCATCTACTTCTTTGTTTCCAGGCATTTGTGACTTATCACTCATGACCTCAGGAGACTATTGTTCTTTCTTAATTCCAAGGATATTTTTATCACGGAAAACATGCCGGTGAGCATGGTTCCTGTATTTAGGAAACTGCAGTGTTTAAACTTCTAATTTACCACCCATTTCACAGCTAAACTATCTTTTCTGAGCTACAAAGCTGTTGCATTCCTCATCAGTGGAACTCAAGAAGTAAATTTTTTTTTCTTTTTTTAAACATTTGACCTGGAATTAAGTCTCATTTGGCAGGAGAAACCTGTTACATTTTCATTGGTCCAACAGATATGTGGGTAAAGTGTTGTTATCTTTCTGCCTCTCAGACAAGTAGTATGGCCATTGACACATTTAGGGACAAATCCTGAGAAAGCAGGTGTCACAATCATGTATGTCAGCAGATGCATTCTCTGTTTCATTAATATTGCCAACTACAGAAGAATTTCACCAAAGGGAACCTGAGGAATTTACACTGAGGGGTGCATAATTTAAGATTGCCACTGATTATTCCTTAAGTGTGTAAGCTCAGCATATGAGCTTATCCCTTTGGATAAGGGATTGTGAGGTGTGGGCCACAGAAACCAGAACCATTATCCCTTAAACACTATAGAAAGAGATTCACAGAAATTTTCCAAGATTCATAAAACTGCAATTCTCTTTAAACTCTCTTCTAACACAGTCAAGTGAGGATCTGTGGTTTTGTTTAAGGTTGTTATTTTGTACTTTATTTCTGTAAAATCCTATGGCATCCAGCCAGAAATAAAATATGAAATGTTTTGAGTAAGAGATCCTAGTGTAAACTTTTATTATTGGCCAGTGCAGCATAAACATGTATGTCTGTACAGATTAAAATGTCTGGCATTTTCTCCTTTCTTTGCAGGGTATGGAGAATGTTGAAACTTAAACCTCTGAAACCAAGGGAATAAAACTTGAAGGAAATCACAGAATCGGTCGGGTTGGAAGTGACCACAGTGGATCATGTGGTCTGACCTCCTTACTCAAGAAAGGTCATCCTAGAGCACATGGCACAGGATTGTATCCAGATGAAGAAGGAAACCCTACAATCTCTGTGGGCAATCTGTTTCAGTGCTCTATCGCTCCCACAGTAAAGAAGTTCTTGCTCATATTCAGATGGAACTCCCTGTGCATCAGTTTCTGCCCACCGCCTTTGGTACTATTGGCTGGCACCACCGGGAAGAGCCTGGAAACATCCTTATGACACCCTCCCTTTAGATATTTATACAAATTAAGCAGTTAATGTGAATGCAGATAGCTGGAATATAAACAGTGTACTTTCTGCAAAACAGCAAGAAGAGATCATTTTCATCCATGCCTTCATCTTCTTGCTAAAGCTCACTAAGACATGTCCCATTCTCTTGACCCAGGGTTAGTTGCCACGGATGACTGGTGCTTGCCATGTCCTCCCATAAGGGCTTTAAGTCAGATGAAAAACAGGCTTAAAGCTTCCAGGACTATTTTATGGCATGGTCAGAGTAAATAATCACACTAGGCTTTTTCAACCATAAAAACTATGATGCTTTGAACTCTTCCTTAACATTTCCCAGCACCTCTCTTCTTTGTTTTCCTAGTATATCTCCACAGCGCAGGGAATGCTATAACGTTATGATCTCTCAGAGGAATATCGTAGTCTAAAGATCAAAGAAGGGAAAAATTTAGAGGAAAATGTTAGAAACCATATGAAGAGTGTGAAAATGAGTTAAGAAGTATAAAGTATTTAAAAGATTCCACTGCACTAGCATTCCTGACATTTCTATTTTTCACTTTGTTGAAAAGCTATGTTTCTATAATCTGCCAAAGGGAGTCATTAGGACATCACCAGAAGGTCTCTGCCTTCTCACTTCCTCAATGGTAAATGCAATGGCTTTCCCTCACTGTTCTTCTCTGAAGTTATCTCTACAAGTCTGCTGACATATTCCACAGGCAAATAACCAATTTCTAAATAATGCTGGCAAAACCAGCATTATAGGAAGAACAGTGCTAATCAATGCGTAGACACATACTAAATAAATTAAAAAGTTCCAACCTGATTTATTTTCATACTGAAGAGACCCCAAAAAATTAACAACACAGAAAAAAAGGTAAAGATTTAATTGTAGAATTGCTATTCTATCTTATATCATTAATTCTTTTATCTACGAAACATTCAAATACGTCTCAAAGTCTAAACTGATTATATTTCTGACATTCTGTGAGATTAAAATGCACTGACTAAAGATTTTAAACTCCTAGGTAATTAAATATTAAAGTCCCACCTCATGATAACCACAACAGTTATTCCAAGCCTTGACAGAGGTATGTATTTCTGACATGTTACAGAAATCGGAAGGGAGAAGAGAATCTATGCAATACGGTGAATGTACAATTAAAATAAGGATCCTAATATAGCATTAATACAATTTTTATTAATGTTTTTCATATGTCTGGGAAATAATAAAACCAGATATTTTTCCCGATAGTTTTCCACCTACCTGTTTACCTTCCCCGTTTCTTTATTGACAGTAGCATTCCTGCACCCTGATGCTCTGACTCTCTCCTGAGCTTGTCAGAGGGTTAGACCTAATCTCTGATTCAGCCATCTGCAAGTTAGGTGCCAGCATACCACCCATGCTGGAATGGTGTCTGAACTCAAGAATTAGGCACCCAGACTCTTATCTGATGCATGTCCTGTTGGAAGCCGTGCCCTTGGGCAGAGTGGAAGGTCCTTGGAGCAGAAGCAGAGTGCACAGCGGAGGCATTCTACTCTCCTTGCGGAGCAGCAAAAGTTTTCACAGTTTTCAAAAGCAAAATCAATCTATTTTATGAAGACAAATGCAGAGAAAACACACACCCCATAAAAATAATTTCTGTGGAAAACCCTTCATCAATTTACTATGGGGGATTTTCTAAGAGAAGAACTTCCACTTTTCCTTGTTATGACATTATTATAAAAACGCAGACTTCAAAAAAACCCAAAACCAACAAAACCTAAAAAATGAAGGGTTTGTGACATTTTATTGGTGACAACAGCCTTATAATGAAGATTTTGCATTAAAAAAATAAAATATGAAGCTAGAGAAACTGTGTGGAGAATTAAGCCTATTTGAAGCATTCCAGACAGTAGCCCTTTGAAAAACTCATCATAAAAGGAGGCTGTTGCTAGGATACTATGGCTACTATCATCAGAGTAATGAGTTGGGATATATATTTTTTAAATTTTTTTTTTTTTAAACAAGGCATTTTTGATCAATGAGCACCACAGATTATAAACAACGTTACCAAACCTACCTGGTATATTAAAGATTGAATAGAACATTCAATTTCATGCTGAAAAGACAAAGAGAAGTTGGTCTTCAAAGTGAAGCCCATCAAGGAATGTCATAAGAAATAGCCACAATGCTTGTTAGCTGCTTGAATAGAAGAACACAGACACATGGCTCAGAAGTGAGCTGAGAATAGAAGCCAGAGAGACTAAAGAAAAAGACCGAACAGGTGTTGCTGCTGAGGTTAGGCAAGTGTGCAGACATTCCGTTCTGCTGGAATCAAAGACAACTAAAGCCATAAGGACCAAAAATTACCATAAATGTGTGCTGAATTAGTCTTCTGATTGGGAATGGCTAGTTAGTTGAAATAATCAAAATAGAGGATCAAGGGAGTATATGGAAACCATACAGATCTGAAGTCAAATTAGGTTTATGGGCAAAATTATGACTCTGTTAAGACAGCACAACATCTCCTCAACTAGAAGAGGCCATTAGATAGTATTCAATACCTTTTCATGTCAAAGAAAGTGTCCAAGGCTCTCCAGGCTTTTCAGGTATCTATTCTATCTATTTCAGAGAAGTTTTGCCTTTGAGAGTCTGGGCCTGCAGTCACAGCAGAACAGTTCACAAGAAAATCAGCTTGCATGACAAGTTTTGTACTCTGCCTGAGGAAGAGTGCAAAGGTATTCTCTCCTAATTAAAATATGAATGCTGTCATCTGATAATCTTCCTTGTGAGAAATAACAAGCTCTCTAATTAAATGTGCAATTTCTTGACATTTAAACAGGTCAATTCTTTTGTCCATGTGTCTGATCACTTATTTGAGGTGCTACTTTCAGGCGTGTTTATTATACTAACCAAAATTAATAACCAGCATAACAGACCCTTCTAAAACAGAAGGGTGAGTAATGTAGTTTTGTCCTTTTGCTCAACTGAAGTTATTTTAATATAGAAAATAACTATAATTAAATAGAGGATAGCGATTTCATTTTTATGAAGTCCTCATCATCTTTCTGGGCTTCCTATGTGTGTCTTCTGCTGTCTGTCTTTCATAAGGTCACATCCTTATTCCACTTGGCTTTAATGAATAAAATGTTATTGCATAAAACTCAGAGAACATGGCAAGACAGTCCAACTTTAATTTAGTGATATTATTTCTGAAAAGGGTGCTATTGCTAGTTCTGGTATGGCTAAGGTGGGCCAGACTTTTATTTTTAAGGGCTTACGTGACTTCCACAACTGTAATAACTGAAGACAGACCTTGATTTTTAGCACCATAGTGAGAATATGATAAATCATATTTTAAGTGTAGCTTTCAACAAGTCAGTCTAAAATTAAATTTTCTCTTTCACAGAAAATTCAAATCTTCATGAAATTTCATTGTCTGAATGCAATTGAAGAGTTCAAGTTTCCAAATATTCTGCAAACAAAAATTTTAAAAGCATTCTCTTTTGAAAAAAGCAAGCACAGTCCCTGTGAATTTACCAAGCTATTAATCACAGAATCACAGCGTAAGCTGAGTTGGAAGAGACTCAAAAGGATCAAGTCCAACTTCTGGCCCTGAACAGCATCACCCCAAGAGTCACCCCATGTGCCTGAGAGCATTGTCCAAACACTTCTTGAACTCTGTGAGGCTTGGTGCTGTGACCACTGCCCTGGGGAACCTGCTCCGGTGCCCAACCACCCTCTGGGTGAAGAACCTTTTCCAGATATCCAGCCTAAACCTCCCCTGCCACAGCTTCAGGCCACTCCCTTCGTTCTGTCACTGGTCACCACAGAGAAGAGCTCAGTGCCTGCCCCTGCTCTTCCCCTCACGAGGAAGTTGTAGACCGCAATGAGGTCTCCCCTCAGTCTTAATGAAATACAAACTCCTTATTTCCTAAAGTTATTTAGGTGTACGAAAATGTTGTATGGGTTACAGATATAAATGTTTTGAAGTAGGGAATGGCCTTTCTCACCAGATATCTAAAGACAATCTGGCATTTATTACCATCTGCTTTGTTCTTCAGCAGTATGAACTTAATTTATGTGATCCTTCTGATGAAAAAAAAATGCATGCCCTTCATTGCTTTGACTTTCATGGCCTGGATTTTTTTATTTGGGTTTTTATTTCCATAAGTGAGATGCCTGCCAGGGGTTGACCTGTTATCTTTATGCTGTAATTTATGAAGAGGTTACAATAGTCAACTGTTTGTTACCCTACTGCAGGGACACAGAGTAGGCAACATTTCTGTTATGTGGCTTTGCAGTTCTCAGACCAGGATGGTAATTGCAATTAGCGACTGTTTGAGTTCATATATCAGGTTATTAACTGAAGCAGTAAGAAACAGATCTACTGCCTGCTTAGGACAGAGAGCCAGGGCAATAACCTCATACGCTGCAGCAGTGGGAAATGGCAAAACATGTCAGAGCTCTCAGAAATTATAATTTTCTGTATGTAGCTAAGGTCAACAGTTGACTTTAGTATAATGAGGAATGAATTACTCAGAATAAAAGTAGTGTTTCATCTTGATTTTTGTTCATTCTTATTTTAATGTGTGATAAGAGACTGAACACTTTAGCACCTGTGATATATTTTATCTTTTTATCTTTTCTGTATTAAACTACCTAAGCCCTAAATATTCTGCTTTAAACCCTTAAATTTATCTTAAACTTTTAAGGTTTGGAAAGGTCTTAATTTTATAGGCTTTCTACATAAATTGGTGACTCCAGAAAGATTTAATAACAGCCTAAAGCAGATACTTAAACTGGGCAGAAGAAACCCAGTAGGTAAATGAGCATTGACTTGAACTTAAGTCTCTTTTAAACTAGGCTTCAGTAAGAATCCTGGCAACTGAATTGACGAATTCAATTGCCAAAACAACATTTAGTGCCATTTGAGATTTCCTAAACTGTCCGAGATATCTGCACACAAATTATATATATGCCACATGACAAAGGTAAAGACCTAATTTAGTTATCAATATTGAATTGAATCCTTCTCCTATGTTTCTGATGGCTGAAGTTAAATGTTATAAAAATCTATCTGAAAAAGACAATGCAGTCGACTAAACACAGCTCTTAAAGCCACTTGCAATGCCCTATGGTCTCCAAGGTATCTGCATCAGACTCAGGTATGCACTGACCCTGTAGAAAACCAACTCAAATTTTGGGCCAGTAGCTGAAAAGCTCGAAAGAAATCATTCCCGAAGAAGTCTGAAATATAATTTTGAACCACCCTACACCACCTAAGATGACACTGTCTCTAAACTACCACATAAAAATATAAATATTGGTAGAAGGAGAAATGAAAACTGTGTTTATTATGTTGCAATTATTAAAATATTAAATTTACTCTACTTGGTTTCAATAAGATATAAGCCTGGAAGAACTGAAGATTCAGGAAAGACTCATTTCTTCTTGGATGCCAGGTGTAGTTTCAAATTTCCCTTTCTAACCTATTTATTTTAGAATGAGGATTTTTTGAATTCTCAGCTTCTTATAGATTACAAGTGTTCCCTATGTTGTACACTGAAAATCATATCAAAGTTTTGTATTTCCTTACATTAAAATTAATCTCTTTCAAAATCCATAAGGGGCAAAATATGTTGCTAATCTATATATATATATATATACAAATTCACTTTATATCTAGAAAATCTAATTTTGTACAGGATAAAAAAAATAATGATTTATGTATATCTCAGAGTTTTATTCTGCATTCTGAGTAACTCATTCCAGTATTTAATTTGATTTGATTTAATGATAAATATTGTTATCTGAAACTTCTCATCAACTGAAGGAAAATTCCCAGAAAAGGAAGAGGCCTAGAACTTGGCTGAAATATGTGGGTTATTATTAGCTAAGAAGATATAGACTTAAAGGTGTTAATATGCTAAGGAATGCACAGGAGTGCATTCCTCTTGGACTTTGTTGGCCACACTGCTGCTATGGAGCACAGTCAGTTGACAGGTAATGAAGAGAAATGTGGTCTTTAAGATAACTGTGATTCAGCACACTGACTCTTTGAAAAATAAATTGGATACAGAACTGACATGATTGTAATATACATTGGTCATTTGTTGGAATATGCAAAGGAATTGTATTAAAACCTAAGATAAAAAGAAAAACAGGGTCAAAATTAGAGATAGATTCTATATGCATAGAATCACAGAATATTTTGAGTTGGAAGGGACCTTTTAAAGGTAATCAAGTCCATTTTTCTTGCTAAGATCCATTTTTTGATCTTCATTTGTAATTGCCAAATGTTTAAGATCAGGAACAATTAATTTTGTAGGATTAATTTTGAGCCAGGCATTGGTAATAAATAACTAGCTTTTGTGAAAATTAAAAATATACAAACTACATAAACGTACCTCCCTAAGCGCATTGTTTTTACTTATAAGTTATGGTCTTTTTTCTCACCCCGTGACATTTCTTACTTTCTCTGCAGATCAGCCAGGGCATAGTAATGATGAAAGCACATTTCAATCATACCAGTAATACAAAACATTGCTGACACCTCTGGACCATGCTACATTGTGTGGAAGAGCACTGACAGAGATACACGAAATAGACAGACTGCACACAAATTCTTCTAGGAAGTTAGCTCAAACTCTTCAGTGATGAACTGACATTCATCTGTGGCACCTCAAAAAAAAGGGATTCAAATACCTTATTCCCAGAAAAACAGCTACTGTCCCTGTTTATTTCTCATTGAATAAAACAATGGAAAAGTAACTGAAAGTAATTTAACAATGTGAACAAGATCACACTCCATTGAGCTACCAGCCATCAGGTAATGCCAGACATTGCTTACTAACCAATACCCTAATTTAAATGTCACACTCACCAGAATGCTGATGTACAAAAAATATTAGTTATTCGCTAGTTAGGTTGTTTGTGCATTAGAAAGGAGGACAGGAATTGAGCAATGTAAATTAAAGTGTACACAGCTGCAGTGATTCCCATGTCCCAGACGAAAAGAAGTCAGGCGGTGCTGTGCCAGGACTATGATATTTATTTTTTATGAGACTAAGTCCTTTCTTCATTTACTCATTATTGTCAGTATTCCAACATTGCTGATACTCACATGCTCTGCTATACATTAAACAAGATCCTAGAGCAGTGTTTAGAGGGAGCATCCAACATACAAATAAACCTTGTATATGTGGATAATTCCTGAGCTCTCTAGCTGGAGGGTTGGAAGGTGCTGGGGCAGGGGGATTCCTTCCTTCAGAGGAATGCATGGGTGCACAGTACTTCCTCCAGTGGGCTGCAGAGCTCATCTTGGTGTTAGCCTTGCTACTGCTGCTGCTGCTGCACTGAGAAAAGGGGGAAGCATGACTCAGAGAGATTTTGCCTAGTTACAAAATTCAGCGAGGGATGGACCCCCACATACCCCACAGAGTTGCCCCTCTATGTAGCTGTCCTCTAAGTGTGTGTGCATGAACACGTAGGTTTGTACAGGCTGGGAAACTGTTCAAAACTGTAAAACACCTTTATGAGGACTGATGCAATATGCAGATTTGCCAATGGATAAAAGATTTAAAAATAAAACATGTTTGGCAAGTTCCAGTTCCCGCTTGCCAACTTGGAAAGAAGAGTGATCAGGGTAAAGTAATTAAACATTTTTATCCTTCCTTTTCCATGTTATTGTCTTCATTTTATTGCTCAGTGTTAATCTAGCCTAAATATTGCTTCAAAGCATGAGCTCTGAGGTCCTCCCCTCCTTGCACTCACACTCAGGGTTCTCAGACACAGCCTCTAGTCACCGTTTGTGAGTAATCACAGACTGGCACAACTACCATTAAACACAACAGAGCACAAATCTGGTTAGCAGAAAAGACTGCACTTTATAGCCTTTAGCTCAGCAATAAGATGTTTTTGAGATTCCTCCTTGTACAGTGCATTGTAATAGGTTGTGTGATTAACAAGCACCACTGCCAATGGAGTCAGACACCAGAGCAAAACATTTCCCTGCTCTTGCCAAGCAACAAATTTAGGGCTCAATTCAGTTTGAGTACAGCCAGTTTCCTTGCTACAGAAGCTGGCCATGATTTTCACTGAAATAAGCCCTTTGCTTTCAGAACGCAGATGAGAATTCAAGACAACCTAATTAAAAACATCAATGATTTTTTTTTCCATTGCTATTTGCTTCTGCTTGACATGATTTAATGTCAGATAGCTCTGAGCATCAGAGCTGTTCTAGATGTATGGCTGCAGCAAGGGATTCTTCATCCATCCCAGGAACAGTGTACCTTCTGCTAGATGACTTTTTTTTTTTTTTTAATTATAGAAATGTAAATCACTTCTTCCAAGATCATGTTCCTTTCCTATTAAGCTACTACTTTCTCAAATATTCATGTTGGCTTCCCAGCACAATAATAAAATCACCTTTTAGCCTCTACAAAATATTTTTATAGTCAGTTTGTTTGGGCATCATTAGCCTGGCACAAAAATACTCTGCAAGCAAAATATGGATAACTCACAGGTACAAAGCAATTATTTATTGGCCAGTGAACATAAAAGACAGCTGGTATTTAGTGAACTATGAGGTGAAGCACGGGTGTGCTCACACTCCAGTACAGCAGCTGGAAAGCCTTCACCCGGCAGGCAGATGTTGCTGAGGAATGAGAGGTTGGTGGCCACGGCTCCCAAAAGCCACTGTGGGGGTAGAGATGCTCCTCCCTCTTACTCCTTCAGCATTGATGGATCAACCCCAACCTGGCAGTTCCTGACTGCCCCTGACTAGACCAGACTCCAGCTACCTTCATTTCTTTTCCTTAAGATGTTAGCATTTCATGTCAGTGTTTTCTCTGCTGAGTCCTTGGTCTCCTAGCAATCGCATATCAGCAGTCCTGCCGCTCTCTGTAATTTTTCACTTTTCTTATCCCTGTACAGACGGTCTCACAGCTCTGGCTCAGCAGTCTGAGTCAAGGTTACACAGCTGGAGTGTATCAAAGCTGGACTCCCTACTCGAGCAGCTAAAGCCCCAGCAGTGGGGGCTACAGAGAGAGGGTTATAGTGTGCCATTGCATCATATATGATTGTTTCTTGGACACTATTTCATTCCCCTCACACCTCATTCCTGATTACTTCCCTGATCCTTCTGACTCCAGTTCCTGTTTTTCTCCTCCAATATGGAGTTCTGAAAGAACAACTATAACTACTAGCTTCCTTCAGTTATTAGTTTTGTAACACTTGCTATCCAGAGTTGGCACCAACTATTGTGTGTTGGCTATCCAGTATCAATTTGCAATCTGCTATTCATAGAAACAATGTTGGTCACAAGTTTCTCACTGTAGGGTCACAATACTCTGTCAGTAGGGAAAGGATATAATTCTGGACTTTTTCCTCTGTGAGTGAGCAGAATTTTAGCCTAGGAAATATGTTTTCTTCTCATTTCATCCTCTTCATGGCAAAACTCAAGAGGAACACCCAGGAAGGACACCATATGTTTGAGAATATGCCATCATATACTTTGTGAGCCCTGTAGCTGCTGCTGCCCTTTAGCCATTAAAACTGCAAACAGCAGTGTTTCTAGGTAGCCAGATCATGTTTATCACAGTACATAAATCCTGTGTGTCCAAACCGATCATGAAGTGCAGCAGTCATTTCTCTGGGGCTTCCTGAAACCTTCAGCAAGTCATCAAATTCCTCTTTCCTGGGCAGGCAAAAGAAAAAAAAAAATCATTTAAACCCAAATGATATATTCACTTACAAGATAAATGGGGATCTGTGCTTGAATCTAGTTGTAGGATAACTTCCAAACTGTGCTGTGTAGTCAGCCAAGATATAACATATATTCAGACAGGGTAATATTGATCTGAAGTGGTACACTGTGAATCCAGAAAATTGTGGCCAGCTTCCAGCATTTCAAACACAGAACTACGTAGGAAAAATACAACTTATATTCAGATGCTTAATTCAAGTCCTAAAATTTTCTGGACAGAAACTATATCAAAATCAACCAACTGATTTACTATTCTTCTTCAATTTCACAATATTGTCTCTGTGCAGTCTTTCTACAGAATGCAAAAAGAGCAGAAAATATATATATACAATGGAAACATTAAACCAAATTTATGCCAAAAATGAATGCGTAGTACATAAACATCAATCCTGATCTGACTGTTTTGCTCATCTAAGCAGAACAAAGTAGTCAGTAACACCTTTCAGGAATAATATCCATTGAGTAATATAGCACACAGCTATCCCTGGGGTCCAGTCTGAAGGTCATCTCCACCTGACTTAAGACACAAAATCCACATTTTTGCATCCATTACTTTGGACTCGCCCTGGAGTGATCCACAATCTGCTCTTCAAAGTCCTTTTAGGATTGGGCCTTCTTTCTCTGTCCCCACTTGCTCTAATCACAAACAAAGGAGAAAGAAATAAAAGTTTGTAGAAGGCTGGCAATGATGGACCAGGAAATTGCAGAATCAGCTTTGCTGGATTTTCTGCAGTTACAACTTTCAGTATATGGATGAATTTCACACACAGCAGGAAGGGCCGACAGACACTACTATGCTGCATTTGGACATTCCATATACTGCTGAATTTGAGGTACAGCCACCTGATGTGGTACCCCACCTGACGGGGACTAGACTAAAGTGGGTTTTTGTACCCCAGGTCAGCAGTTATAGGCTTAAACATAAATTTATGATTAAACCTAACATTCAATATAGATGTAACTAGATCCATACAGATAAGTATAGTCTTGTATTGGGGAAGAATTTCTTCTTCTGCAGCATATTCATTTAAACAACCTACTATTTTCTCCCCAAATTATTTGTCAATTTAACTCAAATTTCCCATGTAATTTTAGGTGGAGGAAATGAGAAGTTATAACACTCTGGAGTACTGAATGTTGAATACTCTAACATTATGCTCTTTGTTTATTCTCTGAGCATTGCATACCTTGAACAGTAGCAAATAATTTCAGTTTCCTTTTCCAGCCGAGGGAGTCCAAAACCACAGCTCATACTTGTTATATGAATTCCCTAAATATCAACTGATCACTCAGTCTTTGATCAGTGCAGAAAGATGAACCACAAGTTCCTATCTCTGCATTAAATGTGCTCACAAGCAAATTATTTACCATTATATGGCTTCCTCATGCATTGAAGTAAAAATTAGTCTTTGAAAAATACCTAAACATTTTTGAGATAGATGGTAAATGTTAAGCTATAGCCCAGAACTTTGAAAATTCACCTTGAGCTCCAAGTTGTATTAAATAATTAATTATTTCAGATATGCAGAGGAAGCAAGTTCTTGTTTAGAACTGCTCACTAAAAGCTAAGAGATTAAAGAAGCAGTTCTGCATCGTTTGGTTCTGCACATTATTTGTGCGTATTAATGTCAGTGTGAATGCCAACTCTAGTAATAATTTCAAATACTGATTTCATCATTTCAAAACACAACAATAAAATATTCACACTTAATTTTGTTCTTAAATAAGAGCTTGACATTTTATTGTTAGAATTCCAACAGAAATAAGAGAATTCTTGGGGTTTTTTAACATCTATTCTGCCAAAATATTCCATACATGCATGTCTTCTAGGCGAATATATGACAATGAAATAAATCAAAATTTAAGCAGTACTGGTTTATTATTTCATTGCCATGTGAAGAGCTGATGAAATTGAACTGTTGTGTACCATGACATTTTGCCTGCATAATGCAATAACTGCTTTATGGAAAATAAGTTGAGAATCTCATTACTTGACCAAGATTTATGATGGAACTTGTAAATGTATTTGCTTTCAATAAATCTGACAGAGATTGACCACCATCCTTGTTAACATTTTGATAGACATCCTCTTTTAATGGCACCTAATTACAAAACAGCCAGTGCAATATGCTACTGAGATCAAAATTCAGTCATCTAGAAATAGTAATAACTGCCAGATTTAACTCATACATTTCTTTTACGGAGATCAGAAATAGCCCTTCTCTTTTCTGACATGCATATTAGAAAAGCTACTCAAAAAAGATCTGAACATTTTCTGAGAAATGATAAAATCCATCTCATTGGTTTTTCTGAAGTATTCCTAAAGCATCTACTTCCATTATGTCAGTGTGAAGAGCTCCCCTGCCTGTCTCCAAAGGAAATCATATGCTTCCAGTTACTGGGTGATGCAGATTGGTGTGGTCTGCAAGTGAGCCATTCCTGGAACAGGCAAAAATAAGCTCAGGTGATACATTACCTGCAATGTAAGATATTGCAGTCATTGTATATTCTGGAGATAAACCTATCTTACTTCATTTCCTCAAATTCCTTTTCCTCATTTTGTTTCAAAGTATGAAGTTGTCGTTGGAGCGTACCCTCATTTCTCATTGTGGTTATTCTCTCTGTTACTGGGATTCGAGCACAAAGATCAAAGCCATGAAACTGCCTTTAGAATTTAACCTTTTTCCTAGAAAATTCTCAGATTTACCAATACTGAGGATGCAGACATAGACAAACCAGATAATACATGGCGCACAATAAATTTATTTTGGCAAGTGCCCAACAAAGCAGTGTTAAGAGAAAGTTAAATACATTTCAGGGTTGTACAAAAAGTTTTTTAAAAAACAGCCTTTAAAATGCACTTCAGTGGCACATGTTTAAAATCCCTTATGCATCAGTTCACAGGGGAAACAGATCAGTTCAGTAACTGACAATCGTTTCTGCAAGGGGAAGTTTAATTCAGATGTTTCAATTTCTTTATTCAAATGCTACAGTCATGTCTACTGTGGCTCACATAGACCGAGTGATTCAGGAGTCATGCAAGTGAATACAGAAGTAATAAAATATGAGAGGTTTTAAAATGCAAAAAAATATGGAAATAAATACAGTCATTTTTGACTGAACAACTTATTATGAAATTTATTAATAATAATAAAAAAAAAAAGCCCTCTACATATTTTACTGTTTAGGGACTTTATTCTCATCCCTCATAAGTTACTTTTCTGTCTTTTTCCTGACATCTATTTTCCACAGTCTCAGGTTCAGAAAAAAAATTCTTTATTACTTTGTGGTGGGTTGATCTTGGCTAGTTGCCAGGCACCCATCAAGCAAATCTATCACTTTTTCTCCTTAACAGGACAGAGGGACAATGGAGAACACAGGGACTGAGATACAGGAGATCACTTACCAATTGTCATGGGGAAAACAGACTGGACTCAGGAACAAATTTAACTTACTGCCAAGCAGAATAGATTAATAGGAAATAAGAATAATTTTTAAAAAAATCTTTCCCCCACACTTCCTTTCTTCCCAGGCTCAACTTCACTCCCAACTCTTTTACCTCCTGCACCTCAAGTGGTGCAGTGGGATGGGGAAAAGGGTCAGTTGCAGTTAGTTCATAAAGCTCCATCCCTGCAGCTCCTTCCTCCCCAGACTCTCCCCTTGCTCCAGCATGAGGGCTCACCCATTGGAGACAGCCTTCCATGAGCTTCTCCAACACAAGTTCTTCTCGCAGGCTGACTGGTCCAGCGGGGGTCCTTCTACGGAGTGCAGTCCTTCCTCACAGGGTCGCAGACCTGCTCCAGTGTGGTGTTCTCTCCGTGGGCTGCACTTCCTGTCAGGAGTTCAAGCACAGCCCCTTCATGAGCTACAGCTTCTTTTAAGGGATATTCACCTGCGCTGATGTGGGGTTGTATACAGGCAGCAGGTGGCTGTTTGCTCCACAGTGGATGTCCACGGGGTGCAAGAAAAAACCTGTCACTGCACCCTCTCTGCAGGCTGTAGGAGAATCTCTGGTTGTCTGCCTGGACTACCTCCTCCCTCTCTTTCTGCACTGACCTTGGGGCTTACAGAGTTGTTTCTCTTACATATTCTCACTCCTCTATCCCAGCTTCTCATGTGCAGCTTTTTTTCTCTTTCTTAAATATCTACTACAGAGGTCCTCCTGAAGTTTCTGACAGGCTCAACTTTACCCAGTCGTGGGTCTGTCTTGGTGTCAGCTGGATCTTGCTCTGACATAAAGGCAGCTCCTGATGACTCCTCACAGAGGCTGCTCATGCACTCCCAGCTACCAGAACTTTGCCACATAGATCCAATTCATGTTTTCAGTTTGTTTCACCTTGCATAATAAAGCTGTAGAATAAAAAAAAAGAAAACAAAACAAAACAAAACTTTTAGAAATGTCTAAAATTCACATATTTATTGATGGCAATACCGGACAGTGCTATTTCTCTCATGCAGTCTGACTACCAGTAAAAATGGTCATTTAATTTCATCCTTTGCTGCAAAAACTCACACCTAGTTCATTACTTAAAATTGATCTGTTCGCAACTTAAACTTACCAGCTTTTTCATTAGTCACTGTACTTAACCATACTGAACTATCCACTGTGACTTCTGACAGCGACCGAAGTTCTCAGATTCCTCTGCAAGCATGAGGAACACTGCCCATCTTGAGAGAGCTGAAGCTCTGCTGTAGCTGCCCTCCGTACTATGGGTGAGATTCATCTCACTTAACTTCAGCTGACTAGTCTAGTCCTGGACAGAGACAGGAGATTTCAGGCAGGAGTTTATCTGCCTTAGGTGCCATGGGCTTTAGATGCCTCTCTTTATCTTATGAGACAGTCTAGGAGAATTAAATTACTAAGATTAAATCCATATTGTGGATGGGGAAAAGCATTCCTCAGTGGTAAGTGAACACTAGCAAATCAGTGGTCTATAAAACAAATTATTTTAAATCTCTCAAAAAATATAATGTTACAAATGTATAGAATTTCATATGCTATGTCTGATAACAGACTTCATGTCAATGTGTTATGGTGAAGGCAGAAATATTTTTAGCACATAGGTATAATTTGCACGTAGCAGTCTACTTACAGTGTAAGACGGCTACACAGCATTGCATCAGATACATATAGCATACAGTCTGTGAACCACACAGGGACAAGACTGCCCAGAAACACCACTGGAGTTACTGTTGACTATAAAAAAAATGGAATTTTTCAGTCAACATTTCTACATTGTAGAAGTTTAAATATAAACCAGTAGGATGGCAGGTCTGTAGGACCCTGGATCTCTATTATATGTTTTTCAGATGTGCTAGACCTAATGTCACCATGGATCTACTGTGTGTTTGATCACTAAAACCCCTTAAGAGTATTAGACATAATTCCACAATTCATCTAATCTGTGCTGGAGTTTAATGTAAAGCCTGTTATGTTCAAAACATCCATCTTTTTGCAGTGCTTTCCACATTAAGATGACTAATTTTAAAGTTAGCACTTCCATCTAACATGCAGTATAAGTAAGAAAGTTGAAATATGAAAGTGCACAGGTCATTTTTACAAAGTGTTTATAGTAGAATGTATCAACTGGTAGGAAAGACAAAAACCTACTTTCTGACACTTTACCCTTACTAATTCCACAGACACTACAAAGATTTCCTTGGTATTCTGTTTTTATCACTTAGGTTAAAGGTTAAAGATGAAAATCAACAAAATTATTTAGATAGGTAAATGAGCAGAAGTTATGTGCTAAAGGGTACTCATATTTAAATATCTTGCAGATGAGACTATGCCCACAAATATAACAGAAAACAATTTCCCTGGTTCCCTGAAGCTTAGAGTTGCTTTCAAAAAATGCAATTTTTATTCCTCCTTTCAGATAATCCATCTGCCTACTGAAAGGGTTATTAACTATCTCAAGACAGTCCCATTGTCCTTAGCCCTCATTATCATTTCCCATGTTCCTCTCTGTAGAATTAAACCAGCTAAAACAACTCATAGAACCAAATACTGTGGAGGCAAACTGCTTCTAATGCTTTTAATGGTCGCTCCCCATGCTTGCCACTTTGCTGTGACAGCCAGCATGGTAGGTGCTCCTGAAGCTGAGTGATGGGGTGTCTCTGCAGGGCTTGAACCCTTTCAGTACAGAAACAGTCCCACAAAAGACTCTCACAAGTTATTCATGAAAACAGTAGACTTTTCAAACATACAGCATTCTCTTCTTTTCAAGAAAACAGCAGAAAACTGAGGACTTTCTAGCCAAGGCATCTTCAGTACGCCATGAGAGGCTGTAATATTGGGTTAGTCATCCAGCACTCAGAGTGTGGAAAGGTATTCTTGAAAGTTCTAGCTAAAAATAAGAGAAAATGATCAGTGCACAAATGCTCTTGTGTCTATTTTTAATGGTTTTCCTAGAATCTTTTCTTTTTTACATTTGTGTAAAAGGAATTTAAATTAACTTATTTTTCATGCAGCTAAACTTCAGTAAAAAAAAAAGTGATCA
Organism: Cnemophilus loriae; assembly: GCA_013397755.1. Classification (NCBI taxonomy): domain Eukaryota; kingdom Metazoa; phylum Chordata; class Aves; order Passeriformes; family Corvidae; genus Cnemophilus; species Cnemophilus loriae. Next base: position 922,492 of record VZTF01006247.1, on the reverse strand, counting down.
CAACAATTTTGAAAATATTTTGTTTGAAAGTAAGTTAACACTGGAATTCCTCGGTCTATTTAAACTTGTCATCTTCAATTGTTCATAGTGACAGATTTCCTAATGCTCACCAGGCACTCACGCATTTTATGTTTGTTGGAGTGTGCATCTTGAAATGTTCACAGCTTCACTGATTCAATCATTCCTATTTTTGCTACTGATTCGGAAAGACTCACAGTATGAGGGAGAACAACAGGAGAGAATTGGTGATGCTGATTTCATCCAAGCATTTTTTGAGGATTCACAAATATACAGAAAGCTTAATCTCACCATTTTCTTGAAAGTGATCTAATTTTCATCATTCTCTTGTCTTGTAGAAGATTTTGTTTTATTACTGTAGACCACNAGAAAAAGAAAAAGAAATAAAAAGCTCTGTGTAAGCTCTGTATAAGCATCTGTTCAAGCTATTCAACTTTGTCTAAATAGTTCCACACCTATATTTTGCAGAGACTTCAAAGACAGCCTTTGCCCCACCCGTTCAGTGAATACATAATCCCTCCTATGAAGCGGAACAATTTCATCCAAGAAACACATGAGCTTCCAAACAGCATGAGAACTAAGTCACCATTGAGAGTGACTAACCCAAATTTCTAGTCCAGAGTTTTTCAGTCCTTTTCAGTTTGTTTACCTGCATAAATTTCCCAAAGGAAATGTGGATCCTTTCAGAAATGTCACATAACTGTAGACTTCTGCAGCATATGGGAAGTTGACTTTTTGTTTGCTGTTTTGAAAACTACATGGGTCTACAAAGCAAAGGCTGAAAATCATGGTTCTGGTCTAAATCAGGCATAGCAGAGACGTGAATATACACTTCCCCATTTATGCTCCAGGGCCTTCCTCATCAAACGTTCACACAGGAGATGGCTTACGAGGACAAGATTGTGAATCAAATGCTGAATGGGCAGGGAGGACACTGTGGTTTATGCATCAAACATGAGGCAAGCTCCTTGCACTTTTACTTTCCTAAAAAAATTCCAAAGGATGTAATTTCATATGATTCATGACAGGAAAATTTTAGCATGTTGATAGAATCCTATTTTTCATTCAGATCTAGTTACGAGCTTGTCACACAATTTGACTTGGTGAGAACTTAGAAAGTGTGAGATCTCCAGAAATAAAAAATGCACGGGGCCACAATGTAGTAACAATGTAACTTAAAATATTTCTGGAATTTCTTAGAACTGTCCTCCATTTTTGAAAAAATTATTTATTTTTTCTACGTACAGAATTTGGGTTTGGGGGAAAAAGGACAGAAATACTGATTGGGTTAGGAACTGCATCCAAAAGTGATGGTGACTTCTAAAAAAAATGAAACTAAATAAAGACATCCAAGCCTCATCAGTACATTTTATCAGTGCATTATTCAGGTCTTGACTTTAAATTAAAACAAATTGAGACTTTTTAACTTAATATGCGTATACCTATCCTTTTTTCAGCTGAAAGAATCCAACTTCTTTCTTTACCTTACTGCACACTGCATATAGACATATGGGCCATATTTTGGAATGGAGCTATGAAAGAAATATTTTGCTGCTATTAACACGAATCTGAAAGGAGACTATAGTGACAGCTGTGGCTGTATTACCTATCTAGAGGGCTCTCTGAAGTCTTTATTTTTCACCATTTAGGTCCTTTCAGAATTCAGGTGAAATACAAGATTATAGAGCTGTCTAACGTGCACTCACAAATCATGGAAGGTATTTTTATCTAAGTGCCTAATACAAGAGTAAGTTTCTCTCATACACATGAAACAGCACTAACACAGCCTTCTAACTGTACAAAACTCAATAGAAATAAATCTGATCAAGTGCTCACATAGCTCAAAACCCCAAATATGCTCACAGTACCAGAACAATAAATAAACGAAAGGATAACAAATAATGCTACTAATGTACAATGGAAGGTCAAATGATCATAACGCAATACCTGCCACATGCCCAATGCAGTGTAAATATACACACCAAATTAATAATTTTTAAATGAAAACCAATAGACTGCGTTCTATTATTTAAGAAAGTTTAAGTGAAAGAGTAAAAATATATCTTAAATTAAACTATGGTGTTTAAAAAGTAAGCTTAGTATTTCCAGGAAGCTCAATGTACTTTTTCCCCCATATTCTTTTACAGAATAAATCATTAGGACAGTTAAATGCAAAACAGCTTTTAAGGGAGCAGGACTCAGTCAATGAGTTAAAGAAAAAGAGGCAAGTATCTTGCAAACAAGAGAGCAGTTAAAAGTAAAGATTCATCAGGGATGTTACTTAATGAAGACAGAAAAGACCTTGGAGTACCTGGAGCAGCTGCTATTGGAGGTTTTCAAGGACAGGCTAGTTAGAGTCAGCATTTGTCAACGACTGAGGTACAAGTTATTCTGCTTTCTGTATGAAGCTTGCATTAGTTTGTCTCTCACAGCCCCTTCAAGACCTCTTTTTGTAGGAATGCATGAATTGGGATTGGAAAATGACCTAAGAGTCTTCATGTCATAACAAGTGCTGAAAACTCTGTTTTTTCTGCTTCTGTTCCTGCATCGAACAAAGTGTTGGAGCACTTGAGAGCTTGATTTCTCACCCACATCCCAACAGATCTCAAGAGAAAAGGTCAGGAAACCGGTTCCGGTTCTGTGATCCCAGACCACCATCAATGTACAAGACAGGACTGAGTTTCTCCATTCAGGTTCTGGGTTGACCTTGAGAGAGTATGCAAAGGTAGCATCACAGGTTGGAAAGTCCCTCCTCTGTGGTGGTCCTTGCACAAGATATTGCCCCTGGCATTCTCTGTCCCTGGAAGAGGGAGGCAAGAGGTAGGAGAAGTAAGCTACATTACCATCTATTTGCATCTTTCCTATGAATGAATTAAATTCTTTCTATTTCTTAATGTTTATTTTAATTTATATTTACTGTAGAACTACTTCCCCATTTCTAGCCCCATTTTCCCCAGGTATTTAAATATTTATGAAGCTATATAAATAAGAATATATGGAGATTGAATATTCCTTTATACAAATGCAGTGGTAGGATTGACAGAATGTTTGTACTTTTCAGTGACTGATGTCAAAAAATGAAAACATACTTTTCCCAGAAGGACCATGTGGCTCCTGAAAAACCTGCCAGTTTTATACTTTACATTTGAGGGAAAAAAAAAGAGACAGAAAGACAGAAAGAAAAAGAGAAAGAGAGAAAGAGAGAAAGAGATAAAGGAAGGAAGAGAGAAAGAAAGAGAGGAAGAGGAGGAAGGAAGGAAAGGAAAGGAAAGGAAAGGAAAGGAAAGGAAAGGAAAGGAAAGGAAAGGAAAGGAAAGGAAAGGAAAGGAAAGGAAAGGAAAGGAAAGGAAAGG